>VZUI01035266.1:0-46718 GCA_013401135.1 Cettia cetti | reverse complement strand
AAAAAAAAAAAAAAAAAAAAAAAAAAAAAAATTGAAAACCATTTTGTGTAGAGGAGGTGAAAGTTCTTTAGTGTTAGCCAGGCCTGCGCATCAGCTCTGCTCTTGCCTCACTTGTCCTTTCCTGTTTGAGAGATATAATTCTAAAACTAGTTGAGTTTCAATTTTTTAAACCAACATAGGTCAAAAAATGGGGAGACTGCAAATGAAAACCACTTATAAAAACCATAGTCCTTCAGAATATATATTTTAAAAATGGTGTTTTATCCTTTTCTCATAATAAGTTCTTCTATTTGCATTTCAGACATTTTGTCTTACTGTGCTTTTTTGCAATGCTGTATTTTTATGGGCCTATATATTTTTTATGTGAGAAGATAAATATTTCAATATAAAAAAATATCAATGGAGTCTTCTTTGAATCTGCTTTAATCTCTTTCCTTAAAGGTTTGAGCATTCCACAAGAATTTTTTTGTTTTGTTTTACTTTGTTTCCAAAGTCAAAGGGAAACATGGCATAAAAATGCATTTTATTTTGTAAGTTTAATGCTAGATGTTATTATTTACATGCTGTATTATGCTGGGAAAAGAGATTGCTTAAATTAATGACATTAATAATTCCTCTCATAAATCATACAGTAAAGAAAGTAAAATAAAAAATTGCAATAAAATCAGTTTCAAATATAACTGATACACCTCAGGGTATATATTTTGAATTTTTTTTCCTAAGCAAGGAATTGAATATGGTAATGTCATAATTCCAGTAATATTTGCCTGGGTGCTTGACCATTTCTCTGCTAAAGAAATTGTTGTATCCCTGTGGCAGCCAGGGTCACGCAGATGGAGAACATCCCTACCAGACCTGTACAAACTGTTAACACAAAGTTGGCTTTTCCTGTGGAAAAACTGACAATTGCTCTGGAGTGAATTTTCTATACCCTTCACTTTTAAATTGAACTGTCAGCAGGCACTATACTTAACAAGCCTACTTTATATGCTGTTCATTAGATGTCTGCTAATAAATGACTGACAAGGCAAATCTGAAAGATTTCATCAGTGATCTGTCAAAATGCAGCATGATTAACTCTCAAAACTTGGAAGTTACTGTCATGAGGGCTGTCAGTTTGAGTTCATTTGTTTGCTTCACTTGGTTTGGCTGGCAAAACCTATCTTTGTTTAAAATCATGCCTCTGGGACTATCTGCCTGGTTCATTTTGTCTTCAGAATAGCTTTCTACCCAGTGCTGGAATCATGTACTTCTCACTGAGATGGTATTGGAGCAGATAGGCATGGCTGCTGGGAAAGCCACAAGTTTCCCACTTTATTATGGTACCCTCCCCTAGTCTGCACAAGTGTATGATTTATCCTTTAGTGTGTACCACTCACACAGATCCATTTCAGAAACCAGAGAAGGTTTAGGTATGACACCAGATTGGCCTCTGTTTTCCAAGCTTATTGGAATCAAGATTTTATGCTGATTCAAGTAACTTTGAATCAAACCTTTGCCCACGTTGTTTTGTGAAGGTGGTTTTTAGACTCCAAGATGTTCTGCTATATGAGGTAGAAACTCTGATAATTGTTGTGCACTACAGAGGAATGTAAAACTCATTCCTATAACCTTTTGCAAGGTGTCTTTAGATGACCTGCTCTGGAGAGAGTAAGGTGCTCTCGAGCAGGGTCCAAGCAGAAGCCAGAGAGCAAACCTATTGCTGGGCAATAGGGTAGATTTTGGTTCTTGCAGATGAGAGCATGTCCTGATCTTCCTTTGCTGTGGGTGTGTCTCTCACAGAGGCATATAGCCATATCCACTATGTACACTGTATCACCAAACTATCTTGTACAAGAAATGCTGCATGTAACCCGCTCTGAGATGGAACAAGGAGGCCAAAATAGAATTAAACATTGATGCAGTTCCCATTCTATCTTTGGCTGACAAAAAAAACTCAGTAGGAGACTAAGTCCAAAGTATTAAGTGCTCAGCAGGAGCCCTTAAAATCCTTTTAAACCAGTTAAGACGTAATAATCTTGTTTCTTTGTTGGACTTATTAGATTCTGTTCCATAGGGTGTACTGATTCTTCTAGCAGAGATTCTGCATGGGGAACAAAAAAGAGAAGGTCCTATACTAATTGTAGAAAGGATGTTTCCCTTTCCTCTAATCCAGAAATGATTTGGCTTAGATGAAGGTTATTTTAGACAAATTGTTTTCATGGAAACTTATTAAGAAATTCAAAATCGTTCCTTCTTTTTTTAGACAGGCTGTAGCATTAGGAAGTGGGCAACTTACAGGTCAAAAAATGTAGCCTTGTCTTTCTCAAGATTTTGGTGTAAGTCAAGTGCCATATTTAATAAATTAAATTGTTGTGTTATGCCAGAAATATGCAAAAGTTTCTTTTTTGTTTTCAAGTTATATAGATCTATATTTGCTTCTTATTTTTAGTTTTCCAAGTAAAGTAGTTAGGAACAGAGATTTTTCAGGTTTTGCATCTTTCCCCAAATGTCCTGGCCTGCCTTTCCCCTTTTCATCTGTGTTTTTTTTTTAATTTATAATTCAGTTTTCACACTTGAAATAAGATACTGCTACAATCTTGTAAATAGGGGATAAAATACTAAATTTTTGAGTGGTTCATCATCCAGCCTTCAACCTTTTAAGATGTGAAAATATTTTCAAACACCCAATTATTCAGCAGGGTTACTTGTTCTGAAATTAAGTATGCACATAGTTGTTTTCAGGGATTAGATTGACAACTCACACTTTTAAAATTCAAGCCTTTTTAAAGAAGGGTACAGTGTTTCCCTTTTTTCAGTCCCTTGGGACTTCACCTGACGGCCATGACTTTTCAAATATCACATAGAGTGGCTTGGCAACATCAGCTATTTCCCTCAGGATTCTGGGCTAGATCTCATAGCTCTGTGTACATAGATTTATGTGCATTCAGGTTCCTCAGGTTGTCATGAACCTGATCTTCACTTACAGTGAGAAGCACTTTGTTCCCCCAGTCTGCATCCTGCTGTTCATGCTCCCAAGGGGTGTGGGAAGAGAGGTTGCCATTGAAGACTGAGGCAAAAAAGTTGTTGATTACCTCAGCCTTCTTCTAATCCACTGTGTCTGTTTTGTTACTGTTGTTTTTCATGAGGGTACACCTTCTTTCACCTTTCTTTTATGGTTAACATAGCTACAGAAGCCCTTCTTTTTATTCTTTGAATCCCTTGCCAGGTTCAGTTCCAGCTCCTCCTTGGTCTTGCTCCCCTATACAACCAAACTTCATCTCTATACTCTTCCAGGGTACCTTTCCTTGCATCCACTGCCTGTGCATTTGCTTCTTTCCTTTTACTTTGACCAGCAGTTCCTTATTCAGTCATGCAGGTCTCTCACCTGATTTTTTAATGATGGGAATTGCCAGTTCCTAGGCTTCCATTAAGTCTTCTCTGTGGAAGACTTCCTTAAAGATCTGCTGTTTCCACTCCCTTGTCCCTGAGGGAAGTCTCCCGGTGGCTCCTATTGACTATATCCTTGAAAAGCTGGAAGTTTGCTTTCCTAAAGTACAGGGGCCTAACTTCACACCTTTCTGAGCCATACCCCTCAGGACTGCAAACTCCATCCACGCACCATCACCACAGCCCAGGCTGTCTCCAGTCTTGATGTCCCTGACTACCTGCCTTATGTTGGTCAGATCCAGTATTGAATTCACTCTGGCAGAGGTCTCTGTTGGCTGGCTCAAGGAGTTATCCTCCATGCATTCCAGGAGTGTCCTGAACTGCCTACTGCTTGCTGTGCTTCTCCAGTAGTTGCTGAGGTGGTTGAAGTTCCCCGGCAGGACATGAGTAACTTTGATTACCTTGTTTGAGACTTGGCCTTAGTTTGTGTTTCTTTTTTCAGCAATGCTGCCTGATAAGTCCTTCTAAATATAGTTGAAGAAGCTAAAAGGCCACATATCATCAGTGAACAGAGAAACATAAAATCATCTTTGCTTCCTCTAAGCAAATCTGGACGTTAAATCAGGCAGACCCCCAGCTGCTTTACATTTCTATCTTAAGAAATAGAAAGGTGATACATGCTGAGAAACTCTGACTGCAGGAAGCTGTTAAAATAATGAGCAATTTATTTGAAGGGATAATAAGAGTTTAGATCTGACTGTCTGGAATGAGGAAAAACAAAAATAATACAATTAAAGTATATGAAATCACGTTTGTGTGAAATCAGCGTGGATGAGTTCAGAAACAGAGGGTTCTAAATATATTTCCTGGTTCATCTGTATTGATAAAATCAGAATTTTCAGGTAATATAAAAATGTTTTATATTAGGAAAACAAAATTATTCTACAATATTTGTTCTGTGTCCACTTTATCGCATACATCTGAGACCTGTTGCTTTTACCCCTGTTCACCTTGAAATCGTCATCACATTCAAATGATCCCATTAAAGCCTGTGAGGTTCACTAATGTGGATAATGTCTGAAGGGCTCAACCTTCAACTAATATGAGTTGGTTTTGGAAAAGGTCAGCATTAGATTAAAATACAGCTTTTTATTTAACACAAAGTTGCTTTTTTCCCTAAGTACAATCAATTTATGCAAAGATTGAAATATAAATGCTTCTATTTTACAATGCATTTGAATCCTTTTATAGATGTCTTGTATATCAAAATCCCCACAGAGTATATTTTTACTTCTTTGTCTATTGGGCTTATGCAAAAATTCTGGGGAGTAATTTTGTCATCCTATTATTCTCTGGATAACAGCAAATGAAAATGCTGGATCAAAGTATTCTACTTTTATCTAGCTAAAAGTCAGAATAATCTGTAATATAAAAGCTAAAGCATTCTTTTTAGGTTTCATCAGGTCACAATGGTGGTAACTCCTACTACACTGTGTAATGTACTGTCATGTCACCTCAGATACATTGGGAAAGGATTTGGCATGGTGTCACCTGAGATCATTATGGTCAGGACTTACTCTCCCTAGCTTAGGGGAGAAAAAAAAAAGACAGTTATAGGAAGACATTCAGGAGAAAAACCTCAGGTTTTGGTATTTTTCATTTGGAAACACAAGAGAATTTCAAATCATGTTATGGTTAAATTAAGCCAGTATGTACCACAGTGGCTAAGGTCCACACGTCTTTAAGAACTGTTACACATCTTAGAGAAAAAAAGCTTGATTAAACCAGAAACGATTTTGTTCTAATCACTAGAATATGTTGCCCAGAGGGAAGACACCATTCTTGTAAGGAATTAAAATTGGAATTTTATTCTTGTATCTCATGAGACATTATTTGTTCTTTCAGAGTTCTAAATTGAGTATTACAGTATAAGCCTGTTATGGCAGTTTTGTTCTCGTTTTCCCTCCCTTCCCAAATCATCTTTAACCTCACAATTTTTGGACAGGATTGAAGTCAAAATTACTTTAAAAAAAATCCCCACTAGATAATTCTTCCTGTATTCTAGCCTGACACAGAAAGCAACAAAAATCTCACATATCTGCAGTTACACGATTATCATGCATATTTCATATAATAATTTTGCTTGAATGCTTTTGAACATGTATAGTTAAGAACATGTAGACCCACAGAATTAATCTCGTGAGTTAACATAAGTAATTGTAAGTATAAATATAGTATAAAGTTATTGTAATTCTTAATATACACAGAATGACCAAATCCAGCCCCAAATCTCTAGTTTGGAAAGGCCTTTATGTTCTTTCCTTACTTTGTATGATCCTCATTTACTTTGTATGATCGTCATGAAGTTATCAGCTCTTTCTGCTCACTCTTTTGTATTATGCTGCTGGTGTAAACAACCCTAAAATTCACATTTGACCCATATTCTTGAAGTTATTGTGTTATGTATACATCTCAGTTAAATTTATATATCTCAGTGATAATTTAAAATTTTGGCATTGGTTGCAGGTAGTAAAAATCTGTACCTTCTTTATTCCCCTTGGTACTCTGTGCAAGTCACCTTAAGTAAAGTCCTACATGTTGGGTAATACAAATTCAAAAACAAAGCCCGGTTTTGTCTAGGCAGCTCATTTCAAGCTAATTGTAAATGACATGACTTGGCACAAGCAACCCATTCTGTTGTTGTGGGCCATTCTTACCAAATCAAACTAAACTTGAAAATCATCTGTTCACAGAATGACAAAGAGCTGGGAGTTTCTCAGGTTAGTTTGACATTGTTCTGGCTTCTGTTCAGCCTTCTGGTTTCTGGTGGAGAAAAGGTAAGAGCCCATTGGGAGAGGAAACAAGGCTTGGGGTTTTTTTCTTTTTTAAAGTTACCTATTTATGCAACTACCAAATAAAATAACTTTTAGAATACCAGCTAATCCAAGAATCTTGAGGATAAAGTGACAAAAAGTAATTTTTTGCTGCACAGGTGGTTCATGGCAAACACAGCAGGAACAAGAGCAAAGCAATAATTTGTTCAGTTCAAGAGGTCTGCTAATCTGCTGATAATGTCACCAGAAATATTTACAGCTGAACAGGTAGAAGCAGAGATCTTCACAATAATTTTTTCCAACTTAGCAAAGCTTATTCTCTGAAATCTGTATCATTGCAGCCCTAATTCATAAATATGTTTAATTTTTAAACATGCTTCTAAATTAATTTTTAATAAGATTGTACTACTTCATGAATGAAAAATGTTCTGTGCAGCAAAATCAAAGGTAGTCTGAGTGCTACACAGATCCATGGACAGACTAATAGATGAATGCAAGATGATTATTGTGCATGGATTTGTTCTTAACATAACTCAGTTATCAAAAGAGTTTAAATTACATAGATTCTTTTTATATTATCTAATATTTGACATTCAACCACTATGTCTGCAATGCTGTGTAGCACAACCATTTCCAAAATATCAATTTATTAAAAAAGTAATGAAATGTGCATTTTAAATTTTCAGATTTCTGTAAATTCAGATTTCAGACTGTATTTAATCACTTCCGAGTCATGAAATATGTTGATCCTTGGTGGCAGTTATATGTGCGGAATAAATAGCATGGATCCAATCCATATTACACAGAGGGATGATTAAGATCTGTGGCAACAAAAAAGTACACTGTTAATGGCTGCTGTATGTAACTCTCGGCTTCCACACTGTTAAAAGCCTGATTTTTCCAGCTTACATTTTCAGAAACATTAAAAAAGCCAAACCCCAAGAAAAATAGAAATATTAGCATATAATCTGAAGGAAAGACATGGTTGAAAGCCCAATCATTGCCAAGGCAAGTACTATGGTGCACTGTACTAATTATTTTATTATTTTCCAGGAGACATCAGCTCTATTTAAGAACCTGTATTTAACATACAGCTGTGGTTTTGTATTTATGCATTGATAAATGTGCAATAAATTGTACCATGCTACTGTATGAGTATATGTGCAGGGCGTGAAATTCATATAATCAAACTAGATATGTAAAACTAAGTTTTTTTCCCTCCAAACACTAGAAAAACTGCTTCTGGGTAGAGTTAATGGATTCTTAGCCATGTAGCTACTGAAAAAAAAAAAAAAGGGGGGGGGGGGGGGGGAGAACGGAGTTTTTATGTGTCCTCCCCTACCCTCAGAGCTTGCTACTAGCCAACTCCAGATCATTGCTCTTAATCCACTCTCTGAATCTGGATCTATGAGACATCTCTATGGGTTCTGTGAAGGCAAAGGAAGGTGAAGTTCAGCACATAAGCCATATAACATTTTGAAAACTCTGATTTCATTACTGTATTCGTCCTTGAACCATTTCTGGACAGAGAGATGCAAATTAAAACTGGGGAGAATATAACTGTTTACCTTTTTTTGTTATTTATTTATTATATTAATTACTAAAATGGTACTTGTCCAAAACATAAAATTGAAAGTCAAGTGTTAAAAGGAGACAGGAAGCTTTGTTTCACCAGTAATTACTGGCAGTATTATTACTGCCCAGAGTTGCTTTCCTTTAATGTGTAGAATGGTGAGAAATCCTGGCTTCCTGGAAAGTTTTTCCTACCACAGATAAGACTTTTCTTACTACCCCTTGACCTTCACAATGTACCTGCAAAGAGCCTGTCTGCCTGAACAGAACAAGTGTCATGGCTGCTAATGCCTCACCTACCCAATCATCCTGTAAGCCAACAGTTTGATTGATGAGTGCAGCCTGTATCCTTGACCAAAGGAGGATCAAGGCATAGATCCGTGGTGGTTTTGCTGGTCTCCAAGGTAGTGTGTATGTCAACTTAATGTGAGATATTGCAGGGAAATACATGCTTATGCCAGCAATGAACCCGCGTGTTTTAGAGGCAGAGCAACGTTCACATAAAAGTTTTGTAAATATAGAAGAAGGCAAATCAGAAAGAGATAATTCAATAATGAAGGGAAAGATAAGAAAATTCTAGTCTCGTTTCTGGCACCTGTTTGTAACTTGAAGAAGTGATATATCTGCCCAAACATATATATTTAGACACATCTAAGGGTTCTAGTTCTTAGGGAAATCAAAGACACCAAGACTGGCAGCAGTGGTTACTGCCAAATGTTTTTGGGTGAGAACAATCATTTTAGATTCAACCAGACAGGTTGGATTGGCTAAAAAAGCTGCAAGGTTAGATATGGTTGATAAAGGTTAGCTATGTATGAACACTGTGAAGTCAGAGAATAAACATTTCATTTTTTACATTATTTTGCTCTCATTCTAATTCATATAATATTTCCAGAGAATGTTTATTTCCAGGTTTTATAGAAACAGGAGATATATTACTGAACTAATGGAACTTCTTTTTGGAAATTCACAGAACACTGTGAATTCATGCACACTCACAAAAAAACTAGAAAGTTATTTCTCCTTATATAGACAAGAAAGAATGCTCCTGGATATCATATTTTATAGGTCTTCATTCTTCTCAGTTTCAAAGAATAGAAAAGTATTAAAAATAAAATTTATCTACTAAGTTAGCAGTAGCTTTTGATTTTAACAAGCTGCTTTCTAGGCAGTCTGATTTTGTTTGTTTTTCTTTTCTATTATGACTTTTACTAATGTTGTAGGATCAGTGACCGGGGTATATCTGGAGTATTTGTAGAACACTGTGACTTCAGTAAATTACTTTGTATTGTCTCACAGCAACTGATTTGAAGAAAAATAATCAAAATTGTTTTGGCCTGTAACACTTAGCCCGTGAGCTCCAAACTGGCTACCAGACAAAGCCCACTGATGAATGGATGCATACTGAATTGCAGAGGCAAGCCAAGCAGTTATTTAGGGGCAGCCTGCTCTTATGCCAGGCCTGGATGTGAGTCATTGTTTCTTCAGTTTTTTATGGTAGCAATAACCAAATGAGCATACTAATCTGTTTCCTTTTTGATGAAAATTGTCTGAGTCATAAAGGGATCTTCACAGTTGGGCTGGGTTTGGCAGTCTCAATGGAATAGAGGAAGGAAAACAAAACTGCTTCCTCAGAGTCAGTCCCTTTGAGGTTAGGCTATGGATGTGGCCTGCTGACTGAGCAGCAATGGGGGCTGCAGTTTTATTGCTGTTGACACAGCTTGTCTCAGACACATCCAACTGGCTTGTGGTAGTTTTGTAACATGGATGTTTCTTTATAGCTGTTTCCCCTCTGTTTAATGAGGTTACTCTGGAAGGGAGAGGATTAAAGCATCTGAGGTTAGCTATCTGTTTCCAAGTGTCTACCCTCCCTTGGTGTGAGAAGGAGACCTAGGTAAGAGAGCCAAGAGAACAGCTCAATTAACCCTGAAGTAAATACTGGGGGTTTATTCACTAGTGATGTGCTGAGCAGGTCTTCATTGTAACTGGAGTTTAGACATTGCACACCCGTGTTTATTCATCATCCTCTGTGAAATGAACCCTAACCCCTTTTTCTTAGATGTCATTGTAAAGAAAACAAACAAAAATGCTGGGCAGAAATATAGTCTGACAACTATGCACCATTCCTTGACTGGGACTTGCCTACACTTCCCTGAAGTAGAGCTTGGAGAGCCATATTCACAGCTTATGTGATTAAAGGGTAGGCCTTAATATTGAGAGTGTTGCAGACAATGTGAGCTCCCTGCTCTTAAGCTGAGCCTCTCATCTCTATCCTTAGCCTGGCTGTCATAGATGCATATTTCCAATTGCATCACTGAAATCCTGTAAGTTAGAAATAATTATAGAGTCATCTGTAGTTCACTATTGGTAGTGGCTAGAGACATCCTATTCCCAAAAACAGGGCCAAAAGAGAAGTAGAATTTGGACAAAAATTGCAAGTCTGACCTATGGTCAGAATAATCCTACCACTGAAAACGTCAAATGTGATTTACAGGATAAGACTGCATTCTAAACTTTGCTAGAAAGAATGGCAACATCACATGCAGTAGAGCTCTTCTGCATAAATACCACTGATCAGCCACCCAAACGAAACATTGACTGCTCATAACTGTGGGGGAACTATGAAACAATCTCACTGCATATCGAACGAGGTGCAAAAAAAAAAGCATCTATTTTCTCTCTCTTTGTTTCCTCTTCAATTTACTACAAGTTAAGAAATCTTGAAAAATATCTGTCAAAATTTTGGAGCTAATCAATGTTATTCCTGGCAATGAATTACAAACTTTGCCATTTCAAATGAGAAGCAATCTGATCAGAAAGTAGACTTCTCCACTGATTTCTGAAGAAACTAGTAGAAGATCCCAAAAGTCTTTCAGCTCTGGTCCCATCTTTGCTTCCAGTTCCCAAACAGTAAGCATCAAGTTTGAACAAGACATTAAATCAACAGAGTATAGCCTCTGGCACAGAACAGAGATTACTTTCGTTGTATCAAATTGTGACCTACTTGCAAGATCCTGGACACAGTAAGAACTTGCTGAAAGTATTGCTGTCTGTGCTGCTTTTAATACAGTGAATTACGAAGTATTTCTGACTTGCCTTTGTTATGGACTTTTGTTCTGTTACTTTTGCTCTATAGTCAATGGACTCTGGAGACAGACATTGCAATCATTAACCCATTCACTAAAAGCTGCATGTAGCTGTTTCCATTGGAGGAATGGAACAGCTATAAGGGAAACATATATGAAATGCTCCATAAACATCATGCTTTTCAGGGAAACATCACACCCGTTTTTAAAAGAGGGAGACAGGAAAATCAGTAAGCCTCACCTATGTCCAGGCAGAGGCTGGTGATGAGAGGTGTCCCTCAGGGGTCTTTGGCCCAGTGCTCTTCAACATCTCTATCAATGACACAGACAGTGGGATTGAGGGCACCCTCAAAAAGTTTGCAGATGACATGATACTGAGTGGTGCAGTTGACACAACAGAAGGACAGGATGTCACTCAGGGGGACCTGCACAAATTTGAAAAGTTGGGCCCATGAGAGACTCATGAAGTTCAACAAGTCCAAGCGCAAGGGGTGGCACCTGAGTTGAGGCAATCTGAGATGTGACTGGGATTAGAAGTCATAACAGCCCTGCAGAGGAGTTGGACTTCTCCTGGATGAAAAGCTGGCATGAGCCAACAGTGTGCCCTCACAGCCCAGAAGGCCATCTGCATCCTGGGCTGCATCAAAAGAGAGAGATGGACAACAGGTCGAGGGAGGTGATTCTTTACTCTGTCCTCTTGTGACCCCACCTGTAGCACTCCATCCAGATTTGGGGTCCTCAACACAAGAAAGATATTGACCTGTTAAGAGGTTCAGAGGAGGGCTACAAAGGTGATCAGAGGTGGGAGTATTGTCCTGTGAAGACAGGATGAATGAAAGAGGTTTTGCCCATGGTCAGTATTACGGGTGAGTCACATCGATCTCTACTTCAATTATTGTTTCTTTTTACTAGCTTTAATGTCATTGCTTTAATATAATTGCTTTGATATAGTGCAGTGTCTTATACTATAATATACTGTACCATATTATACTAGTTTTTTAGGTTTTATAAAGTTTAGTTAATAATTCTGATTAAGATATTTTTGTCTAGTCATTTATAATAACAAATTATTCATTTTTATATAAATATGCCTGGTTTGCTATCCTATCATTAATCCTGCAGCACCAAGTTGTGCAAATGTTCAATCAAATCTCTAGAATTTCTTAGACTTAAACCATTGACATTCTGAAGCTGAGATTGGCTTCATTTACCCCATTTCTGAGAAGTTTACAAGGGGGTCCTTTCTGCACTTCCTGATTCAAAGGGAGGGTTTCTCGAATAAATTTTATCTGAAGCTCCCACTCTCTCCTGCAACAGAGGGATGGAGTTGTTCAGCCTGGAGTTGTTCAGCCTGGAGAAGGCTCCAAGGAGACCTCATTGCAACCTTCCAGTATGTAAAGGGGGTTTATCAAACAGAGGATAAGGGAGTTTTTACACAAGCAAATAATGACAGCACAAGAGGCAATAGTTTTAAACTGAAAGAGGGCAGGTTTAGATTAGATTCGCTGTTAGCATGAAATTCTTTACTCAGAGTGTTGTGAGGCACTGAAACAGGTTGCCAAAGGAAGTTGTGGATGCCCCATACCTGGAAGTGTTCAAGGCCAGGTTAGATGAGGCTCTGAGCAACCTGAACTACTGGAAGGTGTCCCTGCCCATGGTAGGGGAGCTGGAACTAGATGATCTTGTCCCTTCTGAAGTCTCTTCCAGCCCTAACCATTCTTTGATTCTAAGATCCCATTAATTTCTTTTCTCTGATTTCTTCACTGTATATTTGGGGTTTTTTTCCTCCCTGGATGGTGTAAGTAATAATACTGCCTTAATTTCTGCTTCTAAACCTTATTTGGGATAACTATTTAATCTTATTCATCATGACAAAACTATAGTTAAAATATTTATTAACTGTATTTTCAGAATATCTGTGGAAAATCTCAAGTGCCTATGATCCTTAGATTAATAAAAGACAGTAAATCATCCTTTTAAAGTCCCTATTGCATCCTGGGTGAAGAACCTACAGTTTTAGTGATAAAAATAAAAATTATATTATACGTCTCTTGTTTCCTATGAAACACAAAAAGATATATTGATAACTGGTCAGCCTTTCCTTATTTAATAGAGATAACAGACACAAAAATAAAAAATGGGAAGATACAGGTTTATTGAAAAAGAATATATCATTATGAAGATTGTATTCTGGCAATGGCTTACATTCAGATACTTCAAATAAAATTTCAGTATGATCATAAGAAAAAAACCCCCTATGTAGTAATTATATTAATTACTGAAATCAAACATCCATATCTGAAGGTCATGGGTATAATAAACAGCAAAATGTGCCCTGAATTAGATTGTGTGTGATGCCATTTATCCTTTATGAAGGAGAACAGTAGAGCAAACTTCCTCTGAAAACAAATTAGATACATCTGAGACTTTGCTACCATGGAATTAAGGAGTATTACTTGCAATCTTTTTTCAATGTAGGTATGAAAATCGTATCAAAATTTAAAAAAACAAAACCAACCCAAACTAAAACCAAACCAAAACCCCCCAAATGGCATGAGAAATCATATTTGCTTAATTCCAGCTAGGACAGTAAGTGAAATAGAATTGCACAGATATCAAAAATAAAACCCATTATCTACTGCTAACATGTAACTTAAAGTACACCTCTAAAATAGTCTAGCTACAATTAATCATTGAGATAGGCTTATATCAGAAAAATCTCTCAGGAATTTATTATACCAAATCACAAGTTTTTCTTTTACATGTGATGTTGAGCAACTGTAGCATGAGCATTAAACAATTTTTCAACAGTTTTGCATAGGTGGGTGGCAGCAACTATGTTTTGTGAGTGTCTTTTTTTAGCTGCTGTGATGTGTCTTAGCTGTGCTGACTTCTAGAGCTTGAGTTGAAGTAAAAAATAGATATCAGAGTGGTTAGAAAGGGTCCGTTCTGAAAAATGATAGATCTTTCATATCTTGGAAACTTTGAAGTTAAAATGTGGCTTGGAAAGCTCTAGGGTGAGATTTTCTTAAATCCTAGCAAGATTAGGGGGTTGTATCATAATTTAGGTTTCACATTTAAATTATACCTTAGACCTTCTTCAGGCGTAGGTTTCAGTTTTGAAATATTCACAAGAAGAACAAGGAGTGAGGTTTTTTCGTAAGGGTTGGATTGAAGAGCCTGTGTATTGCTATGAGACAAAAAAATCCTTGTTCTGTGACAGTTCCCTCACTGACAGATGCTTTTGAGGGCTGTCAGTTGGCCATTCCTTAATCCATTCAGCGTGGGTTGTACTTACATTTCATCATGCTCATTATTAAATCAGCTCAACTTTCTTATGGTAAATTGCAGATTGGTCTCTGAACCATCTGTGACTCTGCATCTGAATGTATAAGCCGGTGGGTGCCTGTTTAGAAACAAGGCAGTGAACTGATGTTCAGAAAGGAAAAGGAGCTTGAAAAAGAGCCTGGCTTCTAAACATCTGAAAATAAATGGTTGCTTTTTGTGGTGCAGCTTGGCCAGGTTACAGCCCATGCTGTGCCAATATTGAAATGGAGCAGCAGTGTTGCAACATCTGCAGCAAGCTTCCAGCATTTCAAATTTTATATATTCTTCTAATTCTGGTGAAATATACCTCAAATACTTTTATTTTGAAGTGATAAATATAACATTTTTCCTCAGTGAGGCATGTACAAAAAACTCTTTAAGATAATATAGGCTTCAAATTTAGAGATACTCATTATGGGATTTAATGAGAGGGGATTTAATTTAACTATTGAGATAATGAGCTAATATTTCCTACTTTCTGGAGAAAATGATATATAAGCCATTTAACAATGACTTACACCAATGACATAAAAGATCTGTGTGTATTTATGTTTTATAATAAAGATGACATGGCACATGGAATTACAGAGGTAGTCAAAGGTGCTATATTTCCTCAATTTTGACTATTTAATTGTGTTTGTTTGTAGGTTTTATAACAGCTGATATATTTCTTTCCTTCTTAAAACTTATTTAGTCTATTGACTGTATTAGTTCCATGCGATTTCTGTTTGTTGCCTGTATTTTTAAACTACAAGTAAAAAGACTTTTCATGTTTCAAAGGCATCAGGCTTGTGAAGACAGTAAGATTATGGATTAAAATGTTTTTTTCAGTGGTCAGAATCCTTATTCTAGAACTAAAGGCTCCTATTCTGAATCACAATCCACCCTGCTGTATGCCAGCTTTATTTAATACAAAGTGAAATAGCATAGCCATCTGAGCTAAGGGGCCTTCCCTTCCTTCAGAATTGGACCAGATGTTGCCACATAGGTGCCTCTGTGTGCCTTTGTTCAGTAAATTTAGGTTCTTATTCAGTGTATCTCTCAGCAATTTTTTTCTGAAATAAATTTGTAAGGCTTCTTTAGCTCAGGAGAAATTTCCCCCCATTGCTAAAACTTCCTTGTTTCACAGATTCTCTGCATCCTTATGCATTCTTGCATGAGTTCATGCATGGTCTGCTGGTGGCTTCACCCCATAAATCAGACTGGCTATTTCCTGAAAAACAAATTGATTGTGATTTCCACAATCCACTCTTAGGCTCCCGAACCAAAGTACTTGCTAAAATGCCAACATAATTTTTACTCTCAGCAGGTCTTATGTTTGTAACCCTGAAGTGCTGCCCATGAGAGGACAACATGATTCCCACTCTACCTCTGCCACAGAGCACACAGCATCTGCCTGATCTTCACATAAGGTGAAAAAACCTCCATTTTCTTAAAATTTGTCTCCAGTTTTGTTTTTTGACAGATTGCAAGCAGCTTGGTTCCACGTTTTCAATATATACTGATATCAAAGGAGCTATCTTTGAGTACAAGTCTCTGGTAAGTGAAAGCAGGACACTTATTTCCATCTCCTCCAGCCCTGATACTCTAAGTAGGAGGAAAACTGTATTGACTTTATCTTTAAAAAACTCAAGGATTAAAAGGAGATGGGGTTTTTTTATCATTATTTGGAAATTTTCTCCTTTAAAGTTCATGGTGCTTTTCAAGAATCATAGTTCTTTAATTTTTTAGGAGAACATCTACCTCTTTTATTCACTAATTATCATTAATTTGAAGTTTAAATAGGATGAGATGGGATGTAAATTCAGTTAATTTACACACGTTGAAATGGACCTCAAAAAAAAATTATTCCATGTTTTGACATGGAAAACAAGAGGAGAGGGTTATAAATATAAGGGAATATTATAAATGTACTTGAATATTTGTTACTCAGAAGACATGGACATTGTCCATGGACATCCCAAAATGAAAACCTAAGAAGGTCAATGATTATAGAATATGTCAATAATGTTTGATTCAATAACGTGAATGACACTTTAACCTGATTTCACTTTGACTGTCTTCTATTCCATTCTCCATTGACAAGGCTTTTGGTCTTCTTCAGAAGCAACTGATACAATCTGGTCCACTATGGTAAAGCACATCATAGTCCTTCAAAGTATGCTTAATGAAAGCAAAAATAAAAAGAAGGACTAATTACTTATTGGAAAAAAAAAAGTTTCTACAATTTTAAAGGTAAATAGAAGTCTGTAACTCTTTTTGTACTTTTTCTTCCTTTCACTTAGATAGTTTTTCATTACCAGAGGGTGTAGGAGGTTTTATTTTAGTACCATCAGATTTTCAGTACCACAAAAATCAGTTTTTCATCAACATTGATTGCAGGGAAGAGACCTGTCTGCTCAATCATGAGGCATAGGTCAGCTCAGGATTTTTACCTACCACATGATGTGAATAGGAAAGCATTTACTTGACAGCTCCTTTTCCAAGGGTAAATTGGTGATATCTATATTGCTCTATAAAGGCACTAGAGAGCTTGAGAGTTTGGAAGTCTGTTTCTCACACACACAATCTTCCTTTTCCTTTCCTCCTGTGCTTTTGTTCAAAACTCATCATTCTTCCTGATAGAAGAAAGGAAAAACTGGCTGTAACTTTAGCTTGTGGCTCCAGCACATCTGGGCTGATATAATTTCTGGTCTACATTTACATGTAGACCATTTCTATATCTAATCCATAATCTTACTGAAAATTGAAGGGTCAATAATTTGTGTCTGTCAAGTTAGCTTACCTTCTCTTTCCTGTGAGCTGTGTGATGGTGGTTTTGCTAAGACCTCTGGGTCTGAGGTATAGAGCACAAGCACTACATATAGAAAAGATGCATATCTTTGTGAAGATTAGAAGTGGATGTAAAATTTACCAATTGATATCTTACTGGGAATTGTTATGTTGTGCCTCAATGAAAAGACCACTAGAGTATCTTTACATCAGCCAGTAATCTGTGTAAGCTGATATTTGGCTATCTGACTTGTCTGCCTCTTGAACACACTCATGCTTCTCAGCCTCCACAAATACCTCAGGGCCTGAGACCTTGGCCAGCCCAAGTCACCCAGCTCTAGCCTCAGCAAGGGTGGGATGAGTGTCCCCTGCTGAGATCCCAAAAGCAAATGAGCTACATCAATAAATGGTGATGAAGTTCACCTGACCTGACCCTAAGACTTACAGTAGGGAGCCACCTCAGCTAATGATAAGGGAAGAAGTGATTCTGATTCTTTCCTCAGGGCAAATATCATTTAAGGCCAATTATGAATTTTAGCCTTCATCTTCCAATGCTTCTCTTTCCCAAAAGTCCAGTAATACTTCCCTCTTTTGTCAGCTGGTGGTCTGAAAACCCTTCATGAGAGATTGACTGCCACAGGTGTTTTCTACAGCCCCTAAGAGAACAGAGCTCTAATATGGGATGGAGCAGATATGCACTACCATGCCTCAAATGCTACTGACACTTATCTGCTCATTCTTCACCTGGGTTATGCCACAATAACAGAGGCAGTAAATATCTGACACAACTGAGTAAGGCTCACAACACCAAAGGATATTAACTTCTATAAGGGTGGAAGTATCTTCTTACCTAATGTCTTCTTTCCAAACATGGACTATAAGTAAGAGGCATGTAAGCTACTAGACTTTGCTGTATTAATAACGAAAGGCAAATAGTTGAAGCTGTATTATAAACAGAGGGGTACCAAAATGCAGTGCTCATGTAATGTGTTAAGTGAAGTGTTATTGATTGGCCATAGTCAGAAAAAAACACTAAAGTAAATTAATTCCTAAAGTAACACTGTTAAAGAGATTTGGAGGAAGCCAAATCATTATAAGCAGAATAAAATAATCTAAATCTGTTTGACACACGAGACAATACAAACTAATGAACAGTGTTTTCCAGCACTCTTTATAGAGATGATTAAAAAAAATGAGAGGGAATGAAGCAACAAGCTCTGTCAGATAATTTGTCCCGCCCTTCTAATAGCTCTTTGCTTATGAATGTGCAGGAATTTCATTTGAGCCTGGATAGCAAAATAAAAACCTAAACCCTGGATTTTAGCACCTTGTCTAGTTTCTTAGCATGAGTTTCAGTGTGAGATAGCTGATGATTATTGATCATGAATTTAAATGATGTTTCCTATTCTGGGTTTCAAAGCAAAAGAACATCCGGGACCAAATTACTTCGTGTCAGACACATATTGTGAATTTTTTTTTTTACTTATATTTCATTATTGTTTTGTTGTTACAAGCTACCCTGCTTTAATATAGCTTCACTTGAGAAATACCATTTGTGTTTTCTTCTAGGGATCATGCTACTCACTTCATCGTGTCTGTTTCCTCTGGGTACTAATACAAAAATGCCAATAGTAACATCCACACATACATGTCTGAACTACCTATTAGATGATATCCAAGTGCTTGTTGATAAGGTCATCAAGTAATAAGAGACAGCCTTCAGAAGGTAACAATATTTCTTACCTTCAAAGACTATTGTTAACCTGATATTCTGTGTATGTGCCCTTCTTTATATATATATCTTAGAGTAATTACAAAGTGTATCTGATGTTGGAGAAGCTCTTTTTCTCCTCTAAATTGACCAGAAACAATAAACACTGGCCACTGAGTTACCTATTCAGTTATCCAGCAGCCCTGGCTGGCTGGCCTTACTGCTTAAGCTGAGAAAAAGATACCAAATATTTATGGACATGAACATTACATGTTAGTGGGTTCATTTTGTCATACCATGTGGATACAATATTTTTATTTCTGATGCCAAGAAAGTGGCAATGGTATCTGTTCCTTGAAAGAAGATGCAAACAGCTGGATCGAAGCATTCACTCTTGACAACTCATCTGCAGACCCTCAGTCTGACCATATGATTACCTACCTAACATGTTTTTGGTAAGACCACTTAAGAGAAGCATAGACCTCAAAATGTGGACTAGGCTGGTACACTGCTGACAGAATTGGCATTTCCCTTCAGTCTTAGAGGCTCCAGCTGGGATGCCCTTTGGGGGCACTATTACATGCAGAGACCTGGAAGAAACACTGCTACCGACATTCAGAACTTATTGGGCCCTTTTCTTGATGCATTTTTACCTGACATGTAGGATGCTTAGAATATTTCTTTGCATTTCTTTTCTTCCACTGTGTAGAACATTTTCTACACGGTAGAAGAAAAATGATTCAGTATAAGTTCACCAGAATGCACTCCTACTGTGTTGAATGAATCTTCCTAATCCTTGCTATTTTTTACCTCTTGAGATTTAAAAGGCTGTCAGACCTCACATTGTATTGACATGTACAGCCACTTTACAGTCTCAGAACTTTACATTCACCTAGTTTTCATTAATCAGATACATCCCATCAGCACAGTTTACATAGTTTTAAAAACCATTATATTCAGTAAGTAGCTTATCACCTTATTTTTAATACAAGCAGTGATTTCAAAGAAAGTGATATTTTAAAGTGGTGCTACGATGATTCATGCTACTATATGTGTAGTTTCTGAACTTTCAGTTATTTAAACCTTTCAATGACTTTCCACAGAAAAGAATCACTGCACACTGCAATACTCCTGGGTTTAATTGAGGTGAGTAATACATGAGAAAAAAAAAGGCTATTTCTCTTTGAAATGACATGATTATCAATATTTAGTACTCCCTTTGTTTCACAAGTGTCAGAAACACTAGAGAAACTACTTAAAATATGAACTTTTACTTGCTTTTATGTTGTCTTATTAGTCTCTGCAAAGACAGATATACTGATCAAAGACTGGTAAGGCAAATGGGACGTTTTCCATTCAGCAGAGATGAGAGAATGCAAGTTTCCAATTAATCTTACAATTACCTGTGTCATGTTTTCAGTAATATAATATTATCTAGCTTTACACTTCTTCTGAAAAGGCTAAGGGAGCTTCTGGAATACATATGTCACCCATTACTGACTGCAAGCTCCCTTTGCTCTTATATCAACTAATATTTGTGTTAGCTATCTTGTTCCTCACCTGTAAAAATGCTGACATTTTTAATAAACATGAAAAAGACTTGGGGATATCAACTCATATCAGCATAAACTGGGTCAAACATGATGGACTCCATACCCTTCTGCTGTTAACTTCTTCAACCTCATATGAAAAGCCAAGAAAACCTAATTGTTAGCAACATTGTGAGAGTGGCAAAGAAAAAGAAAATGTAATTAAAAGGGCATGTTCTCTTTTGTGTGCCTTCATTTATGTATTTTTTTAATATATTAATGCTATCATGGAACAGGTTAAATGTATTTTTTCTAGTTTGCTATAGCTTAAAGGCTGCTCCTAAGATTAACTTGGGAACACAGAGGAAAGGTGTCTAAATTCAAATGAAGCTATGAGATTTTATGCAATAAGTACAGCTGAGAGCTTTAAGGAAAAACTGCTTTAGAAAATAGCTAGCCACTTTGTAGCTGTACTATAGCAGACACAGGTGTAAGTTGGATGGTAGTAGAAAGCATTTAAAACTTACTGTTGCAGACACTGCTGCCTGCCATTAGTCCCAATCTGCAATCTGCAAAACAGATGCTATTTCTAGAAGATGGAGTGAATGTTTTAAGACCTATGCCTCCATCATAGCAAGTGTGGGGAGAGTTCAACACATTGTGCTTTTAGTCATGAAGAAGAAGAGGTGCCTGCAGGAGCACAGAAGAAATTAAATATCAATTGAGAAAAGTTACTTTATTAGCAGCTCTTCAGTATAACAGAAAAGTAAAATTAATGAGTTAAGAGGAAAAGGCACTGTCAGTCCCTTAAGGGGTACAGATGCTTGTGTGAATGAGTCATATCACTTGGGGGAGTAGCAGTCTAAATGTACATACATTCTCTTTATCTTTGCACAAAGAAGGGATAAAATACAAAAGGGACATTATTCTGCAGAGGTAAAAAGAATATCAGAACCCAGAGGACTGTATATATTTTTTCAGAAAGGACAGTTCAAAAGAAAAATTGCAACCATCTAGTTGTTCTTTTTCTTTTATTATGCTGCTTTATGGAAATGTAAGTGAGCAGCACAGCCTGCAAATTTAGCACCATAAATAGTGTGAAGATTCAGAGTTGAAGATAACCTTGTTATCTGGCTCTGTCTTCCTGTGCTCATTTCAAATCTCATTAAAATGTGTCATGAATAAAGAAGAAAAAAGTCCTGTTTATACCTAATTCTCTCTCTTTTTTTTTTTTTTTTTTTTTTTCCTCCTGGAGAGATACAGCCAGAATGGTTAAAAAATTGTTTGCATCATTTTATGCTTCTCTGTCATTTGCCTGCTCTCTTCTTATCGCAGTTCTGTATCTTTAGCCCACTGGAATTCTGATGCGAGGGAAACCAGGCAAACTGCATTGATGAGGAGCAGCAGCTTCCAGGCCTCTAGGTGTCCCGATCCTTAGAGATCTGGACATGTAGCAGAGTGACACGTGCTGTCTCTGCATTTTACCTGGGTTTGCCTTTGTTGTGGACTCACACACAGGCTGTTCTGTGAAAAGCAGTTGTTTGGCCCCTGCTTGAGTGTGTTACATAATGAGAATTCACATCAAGTGCAGGAACTACTGGGAATGAGGCTGTGATGGGACAAGCTTTGGCTGCAGCTGAATTATGTTTTTTGGAGATGACAGTGAAAAAAAAAAGCCTAGTGGATACAACAGAAGACAGAGCTATGAATGCTGTCATAGCAAGGCTAGTTTATGTTGGCAACTGATTAATTTTTTTTTTTTCTGTTCCTTGGGACAAAGAAGAGAGGGTAGAAAACTGCCTTCAACTTGTATATTAATGGGAAGAAGCTTTACATTTCAAATATTTTAAAAAAAATTCTAAGGCAGTGCTACTATATTTTGGTTTTATGTTTGAAGTCCTGCAACTGCTAAATTGCTTGCATTTTTAATCTGTGCATTACTGTGCCCATTGGAAGTATTTTAAGAGAAATAAATATTTTCTTGTAGAGTTACATCCTAATCTTTAATTCACAGAATTATCTCAAAACTGTGGTCTCTCCTAAAATGCATCTTCAGAGTTTAAAAAAAAAAAATATTTCTTTCTTTCAATAGCAGGATACATAGACACCAAGCACTGATTTTTATTTTTTTTTTTTTCCTGAGGCTTACTGCCATGTATTGCTTCATGCTCTTTGACTTAACTGGCAGAACACTGAAGCCTGTGGATTGCTTGCCTTACTGAGTAGATAATTCTCTTCTGTTTGCTGCTTTTTTCTTTAGATACAGTCTATTCTCAAAGTACTGATAGCTAGTCTACTTTTAGTATATGAAGCAGACACACGGGCAAGGCCAGCTAATTCCATAATCACGTTCCACTTTGGTGATACTTCATTCAGATCTTCAAGAATCTGATTTTGGAGGAGGCTATGTTCTGCTAAAATGCCTGCAGGCAGTAGAACGTGCTGACTCAAAAAAGAGGAGACGCTCAAGTGAGGTGAGCAAACACCATGTCAAGTTTCTTTCCCACAAACTCAGAGAGAAAGAAGTTAAGGGGAAATGAGCATGAGACACCAAAATTCTTTGCAGTGGGGAAGAGGAAGAGAAAGAGCAGATGACCTCTAACTGCCCTGCACTCTCTGCTTTTTACAAGTCAAAAACCATCCCAGGAAGTGCCACTCAGATACTCATTTCTTTTTCTGGTCTCAGCATCACCAGTCAAACAGCCCTATGGCACTCTGCTCACTGCCAAATGTTTCTGTCCCTTTCACTTTCAGCTGCCTCTGGAAATGTTTAATGTGGCACTGCAAAATGACTGGCAAAAAAAATCCACAGCATTATTTACTATGGTACTTTGATGTTTTATTGAATGAAACCATCTGTTCAGGAATGTTTTCCAACGTTGTGGGCTAGATCTAGAATTTACTGCTGCAATATAGCTTGTCTGAGGGAGTTTCATAACATGAATGCCACCCAATGTATCACAGATATGTGAGATTCTGAGTAAGAAGAATATTGAGAAAGCTCCTATTTCCTGCCATAAAACAAGTCAACTGAATTCTTGATGGTAAAGATTCAAAACAGTTTCATTTTTTTTTCATTACAGTCTGATAGTTATGTTCTCTGGGCTCTGTAAACTTGTGATTCAGGATATTTCCTAAATTACTTCAGTGGCTCACAGGACATATACTTGTGGCTGATAGCAGAATGCACTATAAACAGATTTATGGGCATTTTATGAAAATATTGGTAGCAGACAGAATATGTAACAAGGTAGAATTTCATTAACTTTTTCTTTTATACTGGTAGAAATGGGAGTTTTATATTGAGAAGAATAAATTCTAGCCTTTTCCTCACCCTCTGAATTACTTGTTCCTTTGAAGTGAAACAAGACACAGCTGCTGATAGAAGTCAGTTGTTTGATTTATTCTGAGGGTTGGGAATTTTAGGATGTACAGAACAGCTCATATATGACCATAATTAAATGACTAAAGGTTGCAGCCTAGGCCTTCCTCATTGAAGTGTTTAAATATGTCATTGGTGTTTGCTTGGACTTTCAAAAGTAAGGAGAAAAGTATACTTAAGTTAATTATGCAACACAATATGTGCAATGAGATGGACATAGTCTCAAAGACTTGCTTTTCAAAAATGCCATGTACTATGTACTTGAGTAAAAAGTTTATAGGTTTATAGATTCTGAATAAGAAAATTAGAAAATTCCTTTGACCCAAGTCCTCTGCTAACCATCACAAACATGAATATTTTAGCCACAAAATTAATTTCTTGCCTTAGTAGATTAGGAAAAACAAATACCATGCTGTGTGAGTAGGCAGGATGTAGCTGATACAAAATACAGTCACATACCTATATATATTTGTAGCTGCAAAGATAAAACTTGGTTTGGAATAAGAGATGATGAGTGTTTTCCCTTGGAACCTATCTATAAAAGAACAGTGCAAAGGTACAATGGTACATGGGCACTGCCATTGCCTGTTATTTAGACACTCAAATAACCAAGAAAGGACAAAACAGCTTTGTAGTGTTTTGTGCACTTTTCTGCAAATTGGCCCATTTAAGCATTAGCAGAAATTTCGTGGGGCAAAGAAAAAGTTGGCAATTGTCCTTTTTTTCTGAAATTTTTTAGGAACAAAAGTACTCAAAGCCTTAGCCCCAGTCCACCTGAACCATGAAGCTGAGTTTTTGCCAGGTGAAAGGAGTTATGGTTATGGAGATGATTTACACCCTACACAGAGGAAGCCAGAGGTTTCAGCAACATTAAAAAGTTAGGTTGGTCTGCATCTCCAAGCAGATTATTTTGAAATCATAATTGGGTGGTTCAGGCTCCTCTTATAGCTTTGAAAATTTCCAAAGAGGATGCTGTGCAAGCACAGCATCTGTGACACCTGGAGGCCCAGCATCTTCTGCCCATCTCCCCTAACCCCCTTAGGGGAGCACCAATGTGACTTTCTGGGATACAGATCCCTGAACCCATGACATTTTAAGAGGTATCAATTCACTGAATTGTTGAACCTGCACCCCTCCCTCCCCCTCTGTTTTTTTAAATTGGGTGGACCCAGCAGCTCATTTTTCCAAAACTCTGATGTTCACAATGGGAATTTAGCAGTGATATTACCTTTAGAAGTTCTTTCACTTTCTTTTCCTTCCTTTCATGCCACCACCTTACCTACAAAATCTACTCCATCAGTAGCACCATTACAACACTCTGCAGCACTGCACTGTCATTTGGATACAGGAAAATAAACCTGAAATAATTCCTTGGGTCATGTCAAATTCACACTTGTGGTATCATATGGGTGCCAAAAGACTTCTGGTAAATTAAAAATTAGATAGAGAGTGGAACCATATACATCCTATTGTAGATTGAGTTTATTCACAATATTTGAATAAATTAAATTAATATACACTTAATTTTAGGGGTTCTTTTTAAGTGCTTAACTCCAAAGAGGTCTGGATTTTTCATCAGTTTTAAGAACATATTTTAAGTAGCATGTCCTATTTTTTAATCCCTTTGAAATCAAATTTTAAGTTGGTTAAGTGTGTTTGCTATATTTTACCTTTGCCTTGATTTTGCCTTTTTGTCTTGGGAATGTGAATAAATATGAGAACCATATACTCAAACCTACACATCTTTCTTGAGCTGAGATTTCTCACAATGTTAACATGGTTCAGAAGTGGAGCTCCCAGGAGAAATTGTGTTAAATGCTTTGACAAACCTGACTTTTTCAAAACCATCCCACATGATAGTGATGACAATACTTCGGGGGCAATGGGAATGCCCCATTAATGCTAGCAAAGTATCCAGAAGGCAATAGAGTAAGAACTATATAGTGTACATTTTTGGATGGTTTAACAAAATCACTAAGCAAAGGTCATGTTTTAAAAAAAATTATGAACCAAGGGAACAAATACTGTTTCTGCAATCATTTGATGATGTGTTAAACTAACTGGTTAGTAAAAATAAAACAGTAGTCATGGTAGTTTTCAGGAAATTGTGGAGCTGAAAGCATTCCTTTAAAGTATGCTAAACCTAATCCAAAAGTAATTTAAAACTAAATGAGGATATTTTCTTTAATAGAGAAAACACTGCAAAAGGAGTTTGATTCTGTGTGTATGTATACAGAAAAAGCACCTCAATCAAAATATATCTATATAGATGTGAATGTGACATTCCATTACTAACAAGAGTACTTAGTAAGTCTTTAATCTAAACAACTAGATACAGTTATCTCACTCTCTGAAACATAAGACTTGGTCTACACTTTTGAATCCTTGGGTTTAAACACTGTTTGTGTTTATATTTTTAAATGGAAATATTGGAAACATTCCCCTACATTTTTATGGATTTTAGGGAAATATTTTTTTACCTTGGAATAAAAAACCCTTCTCATTTAACAAATAAAAAAATCCATTAATTAATAAAACCACTATAAAATATTCGTAATATCTTTTGTAGGCCAGAGCTACACCTGTTCTACGAAACTGTGGTAAAACGATTTTCACCGTGGCTAAATTACAAAATATGACTGCATTTGCAAATTGTGACCAAGTAACTATTAAATTATTGTTTTCTATTTAATGCAGTTATGATGATTCCCTACTTATTTGAAAATAGTATCACCCAGAATGTGAAATCATTAATATTCTATGAAATCTGATACAATATGAAATAACATCAAACATTATGTGCATTTATATACTTATTTTATTCATTAAGGACTCTAACATTTGTGAAAGATCCATTTACCATCTGCCCACCTACCTAAAATTGCTTTTACGATTCAATTGTTTGTCATAAGCTATTAAGACCTATAGAAAAGATACTCTGAAAAAAGCTGAAGTGACCGGAAATAAACCTATGCACTATTTTCCTGCAGTAAAATTAATATCCTGGCAGATGATTTGAACTGTTGAAGCACTATAAAAAAACCCGGGAAATTATGGAACCTTTTTCAATATTACAAAAACATTGAAAGGTTTTTTTAAAAAAATAGTATTCTAATTTTATTACTTAGGAATCTCTGAGGGAAAAAGAAATGAAGATACTACCAAACACTCTTGTTATTTTTTTTTTTTAATTCCTTGGTGTCCAGTTTGTTGGGAACTAGCATGATATCATTATTAATAACTTTAAAGCAAAGTAGTAAGCTCTGAAAATATCCCCTTTTCAATAAGCAAGCTATAGAAAAACCCATATACTATGAATGTCCTTTAAACTTATGAAGGAGACAACACAGGTGACATCAGATTGTTTCTTTCTCACAGAGCAGTGCAGGAAGGATTACCTGTTCACACGTTTCTCTCTGAAGTCCATACTAGCCTGGGAAGATTATATTATATTTAAATATCTCACATGTCTGAAGAATTAAGTCTTTAGCCATAATTTCAGTAACTTACTTAAGTCACAACACTTTGGTGTGATTGAGGTGGGGACAAAGTCTATATTTCCCAAACTGCTTTTATTTACGTATGAATAACTAGATTCATGGGACTAGACTTTTTAATATGCTAGTCAGGGAATGCACTTGAGTGTTGGAAACTCTCATTTCTCTTCCCAAGTTAATATTGTAAATTTGTGTAAAATTTAATGGTTGTATGAAGGAGGAACCTGAATCCAGGATTACCTTCCCAGGTGAATTAGCATTTTTCAATCTTGGAGTCTATTTAATTCTTGAAAAGCATCAAGGGAGATGAAGAACAGATTTCTGAACGTTCTCTAACTCAATGATTAAGGTTTTCTGTAGAAAGTGAAATACATAAATACTTGAGGTGCTTAGAGAAAGAGCATAGTTATCTCATTTCCCATTTTTTGTCAGGAGTTTGGTCTTCCAAATGTACATTGGAAGTTTAATTTATCAAATTTTAGCATCACTGAAAAGTAACTTCTTAATTTTCATGATTTTTGCAAGAAAAGCACAAATTTGTGGTTTTGTTCCAACTGCAAATGGTTTTATCAATCCTGTTAGTAGCTGGAAAATGGCTGCTGAATCAAACGAGAATGCTTGTAAAATTTTGGAGATGAAAGACTGTATGAAAGGATCTCTCTAATGTAAGCTTTTACGTTTTGTTTACAGAAATACTTATTTTTACTTCAGTAAGGAACAAATGGTGTTCATGCCAAAGACAACTCCTGATTACTCCAACCAGGTGCAGGACAGATGGACCATGGAAAGGCAAAATGAGGTAACTTCAATTTTAATATTTTTTATCATGTTGAATTATCTGGTGTCCCATGCAGCAAAAGATTTGAAACCAGGCTGTGCTGTAGAGAAGACCAATACTGTCAAAATTGAGTCCCAGACAACGTTTAATATACAGTATGAGAAACTAACATTTACTTAGCTGTAGCAGAGCTGGTTGTGGCTCCATAAATGGGAGCCTTCTTCATCCTTCAGGCAGTCATGGCTGTTTCTTAGGACTATGTTAGCCTGTTAGCCTGTAAGTCTGAGCTATGTTATACAATCATGTAAAGACTTCATTTTCGTACATTAAAAATTATATTTTATGGGCATGGGATAGTCTCATGACAAAAGTGACACATAATTTCTTATACCCCATTCAAACTGATATAGAAATGCATCTTCCTCAATGTATACAATGGCTGAGTCACAAGTCTTTCTCCCAAGTTACTTTTCAGAGGATGTTTCTCATTCTAAGTTTTTTTTTTTTCACAGACACTCATTGTTCCTGTGCTTTTACTCTTTGCAACTTACTTATATCAGAAAATATAAATCACGGTAGGAAGACTAGAAAATGCATTCTAAGAATCTGAAAAACAGATCCCACTGCATTCTAACACCTCTGCATGAAAAATTTACCTCCTTTGACTATGCTGCCATCACAGTTGTCCTGAGCTTCATGTTGCCATTGCTGGACTGTTACTCTCACCCAGGAAATTAAATCTGCTTCAGGCACGGATGAGGGCACAGACAGAGGGCACATGGTACTGGAGGGCACAGATAGACCTACCATGCACTGGGTTCAGTGCTGTTGTCTCAGCAGCTGAGACATGATCACAGCCCAGGTAGCTGCAGCCTTGCTGAGAGAACCAGAACGACTGTCCTCTCTCATGAAGTCAGTGTTGTAGGCTGGGTAGAAAACAGCAGGTTGGCATGGCTGCAGCTTATCTCAGCTCAGAGATCAGTTTTCTAATATCAGACCTAAATATTTATTTATATGTAAATCTAAAACTATAAAGAACCATTCTAATAATCTAAAGTGTTCATTTAGCTCTTCATCTCAAAAATACTCTATATGGTTTTTCCCTTTATTGATTATTTGGCTTTGAGATGCAAAAAGTTCACATTAAAATCTCGTTGCAAATAGTCATCAGTAAAAAGGAAAGCATTCTGGCAATCTGAAAAAATCTTTTTTCCCTCTAAGTCCACTCAAAAAATGTGGTTCTCTGTAGTAGGTAAGATCCAAATAGAACTGACAATGCTGAACACAGCATTTGGAACTAATAAATCACTACCAATAATGAGCCAATGTAATTGCAGTCCAATCACTACCTAATAATGAGCCAATGTAATTGCATGATGACTTAAAAAAATCTACGTGTTTCAAGAGTGACTGTGAATCAATGTAGATTCCATGCTCATGCTAGGCAAGTGGATTGGTATTCTGGATAGTGCTTCATCTATACATGGGTTAACATTTGTTGTAAATTATCTCAATTTATATCTGCCTATATTCTGTTGGTATCTTACATTTGTGTCAAAGAATACATATGTCAAACTTCGTTATTCTATAATAACCCTATGCTTAATACTTTCAACACTGTTAATGTTATAGTCATCATCTATAATCTGCTTTAAAGCATGAAGATGTGAGGTTTTTTATGAGTGTATTATTTTCTGCGACATCTTTGAAAATTTTTTAGCATGACTTTGGTGAAGATGGTTCCAAAAGGATGCTTTAGAAAAAAAATCATCATCTCTTTCAGCAAAAGGACAGGCTTTGGCTGTCAAGGTAGAGATTCATGACAATTGTTTCGTAGTTCCTGAAATATGAAAGTATGCAATTATGCAGATTCCCTCAGCTGTGAAATAAATGTTGTGAGAGATGTACTCAGAATTTAAAGAGTAATGGTTAAAAAAAATAGAGCTTCAACTGAGAAAATTACTCCAAAGTACCTACCAAGACCACATAAAACTCTGACTGCACTGTGACTCTGCCCATTTAGAAATGATGGGGTTATTGTATCTCTCACCATTTCTCTTCTGTCTTCTGTGCTAAAAGACTCAAAAGAAACTTCAATTTACACAGTCTGAGTATATTGTTGTCTTTATTTTACTGGCAACCCATCCTCAGGTCATTCTCTAATACCCACTAAGCTGCTTTGGGTTTTAGCTTATTGCATTTGAATTTAGTGTAAAGTGAAGCGCAGAGCTAGCTTCCCTATCAATAATACAGTCAAATTACAGTAATAATTTCTTTAAAAATACTCTCCCAACTACACTTGTTGCTAACAAACTAGTGTAATATTATAAATGAGAGACAGAAAGATTGACAAATCATTACCTTTTGAGAATCTGTGAAACATCTATAAATTCATTGGCTTACTCACCTGTAACTCAGTTCCTACTTGTCTGTAACTATCATGCTTCTAAAGATTAAATACCTATTAAACCATAGTGCCACATTCTGGCCTACAATTTTGAAATTTTTTTGTGCAACCTGTGTTCTTACAGTAGCACAGGGTACCAAGACCCATATGCACAGAATCAGCCGTGTATACTGAATTATTTGTGTTATTTAAATATTTGTGTTGTTTAAATATGGAGAGGCAAGAGTGTTTCTGGAGATGGAAATCTCTGACTCTATGCAGCTGAATCATAGAAAGGATTCTTTTACTCAGAAGATCACAATATGAAGACAGAAAACAGTTTTCTTACTAATCGCCCACAACATCTGCAGAAGTTAGTCTCTGGTATAATTTCTGATACTGTGAAATTTTAAAAAGTATATCACTTTTTAAAAACCCTGTATTTTACATTCAAGATTTGAGCTAGCTGTTCCATGCATATTCTCCAGTGCTTTGCACCTACAAGCTACATGCAGGCAGGGATGATCCACAGTTTCTCTAGAACAAGAAGAGGAACAAATATCAGAGTGAGATTCTACGTGGGTACATGCGCATGATCACACACAAGCCAGACATTACACATTCAAGAAATGACTGTGTATCAAATGCCACATCTTTTTGCAGTGTGACGCTTCCAAGAGAGGCATTTGGGACTGCCTTTGGGAGTACCCATGGTATGCACTAAGGCAGTAACTGTGCCTGTAACCAGTAGTCTCAATGTTTGCTTTAGCAATAGAATTGATATCTACTTTAAACTACTTTAAACATTTCACTACTTACAAGTAGGACATGAATATAAAAGTTGGTATGAGCATGCCCTATTTTTGAACAACTCAGAGGATAGAAAAGATAGGCAAGAGAAAAGGTGCTGGTAATTTGAAAAGTACAAGAATCACTTTGGTAGAGTTTACACTCTCTATATTTACACACCTTCAGGAAATAGTCTTTCAAAAACCTAATTCACATTGAATATTGTCAGTGACACCTAGGAAAATTGGTACTCACTGTCATTCATCAGTGATCAAAAGTCTCCATGAATAAAGTAATTTAAACAGTAGGATGATTACAGTGAAGGTCAGTTTTCTTGAAGCCAAGTTGAAAATGACATGCTGAAATATCATCATGTTTCATCTAAAGAAGGACATTAGTGTGATTTTTACAGTGGATGCTAGTTTTTGCTCTTGAGAATACTATAGACATTCTCAAAAGCAAGATTTCATCATCTAAATAAAGTCCTTCTGAGTTAATTTTCAGTCAACTGTTAGGTTATCTATGAGCTCAAGGAATGTATAGTTGCTGAAAACTGCTTTAGTAAATGCTTTACTCACAGCCAGTGAGCTTTTATGACCCTTTTCTAGTTGCATGCTTCTCTTTTCTGTGCCCAGAAATAATGGTCTTTCCCCCAGATTTGGCACCATATGTGCTCTCAGAGGCAAAATGAAGAGAAGAATTGAAGAGATCTGCCTAATCTCACAAAGCAAAGTCCTGAAGGGGTTACAATGGCTAAACACATCCTTGGCACAATGCTAGACAAGTCTCAGAACTGTTGCTGACATGAGGTAAGTGGGCCTACCTTAGTCATACCAACTTTAGAAAGCCTAATCTTTAATATCCTTTAGCTTCCACTGAACACATGACAAAAATCTCAGGAGATTTTTGTGCCCTTTCTTTAAGAGACAGAAGAATGCCAGTTCTTTACCCAATTCTTTTCTGCTAAGTCTTGAAAGTAATTCAGAGATTAAAAAATTCATAGATTAACAGAAAATATATACACAGCTGGCGGTTTTTCTTAAGCTGTCACATCCCAGTATACACGCCTAAGGATGCTGAGATGACATCAACCATATAAAGCTGAACAAGGCCTGTGAAGGCCTCAATAAATTGCAAAATCAGACTGGAGGGTTCAGCATGCCTTAGGCAGCATTTAGTTCAGCTCCATGGCTCCCTGAAAGCCTACACCTGTAATTTTCCTTGTATCCAGGACTGACCCAATGTGCTGCCTCGGCTCCATGATAATTTTCCAGCTAAAGCTGACAAGGCCCCTAAAGCTGACATCATGTTCTCTAAGTGAGCTTAGTCTTTTGAAAATACTCAGGTCATGGGTATTTAGTATAATTGTAATTACTAGTTTTTTGATTTCCACTCTCTACATAGCATTTAGTGTACTGGCTTCAGAGGCAGAAAATGTGTGTTCAGATGATTCCTGGAAGGAGTTGGTTGGGTTGACTGTGCATCCCTCGCAAAGGTATCAGGGCGTGAGATATGTATTAGGCTGTTTGGTGGGTGGAAGGTTTGGAGGTTTGCATTTCTTCTCCCTCTCTCTGCCTTCCTCTCCCAATCTGCAATGTACACATGGTTCTTGTTTCTTCCAAAGTGATTTTTTCCTAGTTTTCTTGTTTTTTCCTGCATCTACAAGATGTCATCCTCAATTTAGAAAAAAAAAATACTGAAATGCTCCTTAAATAAAATTTTCACAGCACAACACGTAGATTGAGAGGCATAAACAAAATCTTGCAACATCTCCTACTGATTTAACTGAACTTCATAGAACCATAGAGTAGTTTGGGTTGGAAGTAACCTTTAAAGGTCATGTAGTTCAATCCCTTGCAATAAACAGGGACATCTTCAAAAAGATCAGGTTGCTGATCCACCTGACCCGGAATGCTTTCAGGGGTGGGGCATCTGCCACCTCTCTGAGCAACCATAGTTTCTTTGCTGTTGTTCATTGATATTGCTGTGTATGTTGTACAGTACAATTGTTTGGGGCATTGTGCTAAAAAACATAATTCAAATGATACTTGTTTAAAAAAAAAGTCCAAAGGGGTTGTTTGTAGGGATGGGACACCTACAACCTCTCTTGACAACCTGTTCTAATGTTTTACCGCCATCATGGTAAAAAAAAATTCTTTCTCATAGCTAGTCTGAACCTACCCTTTTTCAGTTTAAAGTAAATATCCCTTGTCCTACTGCTATAGGCATAACTAAAAGGTCTGTCCCTGTCTTAAAGTCCCTTCAAGGTATTGGAAGGCCATAAAAAGGTCTCCTGGGAGCCCTCTCTTCTCTAAGCTGAACAGATCCAACTCTCCTAGCGATTCCTTACAGGAGAGGTGTTCCATTTCTCTCATAGATTTGTGGTTTGAAACTGCAACAGTACAAAGAGTGCACATGATGAATCCAAAACTGTTACTGTGATGAATAACTGATACTTTTGCTATCTAAATGAATTCTGTGCTCTAGTGAAACTACAGATGTTCTGCTAAATCATCCATGCAGTTCTGAATAACATAAATACAAAGAACAGATCCAGTGTTAACAGTCTTTCCTGTTAGTCTCATGAGCAATATGAGGCTCACTCACAGAGGAGCATGCAAGTATTTCCCTTAGGAGTACACTTGGGATTGAAGAGTGACTCAAAAATCTTATGAATGAACTCCTGTGCTTAAAACATCATAAAGAAGGCAGACTGCAGTGCCCTGAGGTCATAAGTCAAAAAGCACAAGATTGCTGCCCCATCTATTACTGCCATCTGTGCTTTCAGACTTAAATACATATATGGAAAACCCAAATACAAGTACTATGGTTTATTTCAGAATAAAAAGAACCAGCCACTCACAGTAAGAACATTTCATCCCTTTATTAGATATTAGAAACTGATGAACTATTTATATGTAATAGACGTGAGCCCATCCATCCCCTTTTTCATCTTTTTCTTTGTTTAAATGATATTTAATCAAAGAAAATATATTACAGAACAATCAGTCCAAGCACCTAGCTTCCTACTGGAGGTAATAGTGATAATAGAAAGCATAATTGTTTAGGCCACAGAAAAAGCTTCTTTTTTTTTTCCAAAGATCATCAGGTTTTAGCAATAGTATTTTTTTCAAAGGCAGTAATTAATGAAACAAAAAGCCAGGGCAAATACAACATTGAACTTTAATTTCTTTTGCACCTGTCAGGGACAAAATGCACATACATAGGCAAGGGCTCCCCTGAGTGTGAAGCATGAAATGCAACTAGATGTGGGGTGGTAGCTTTGGTCCCCCACATCATTTACTTTCTGTATGGAGGCACTAGAGGGAAGTTGTGGACAGACTGGTGGCCGTGGCATAAGCTGTCAACACCCACTGCATTACTCATACACAGATCTATTGCTCATGCTTGCATAGCAGAAATCATTAAAGCACTAATGCCAGACAGCCCAGGTTTTGACACGAAAAATTTAGGCATAACTACTCACTTGTATCAGAGTTTTGTTCTAGTGTCTTGCATATAACTACCATTTAATGTAGAGATTCTTTTCCACAATATTTTGCATTAATGCTATAGTTTTCAGTATGATTTTTTAATATATTTTATTAAAAAAATATTTACCTAGTCAGGTTACATGACTGACTGGGAAACATTACATTGCTCTATGAATGCAGTGCTCTTTTTAAAACATATTTTTCATTTCATAAGCTCAATTTGATTGTACAGAGAAATTCTGTAAAGTCAAAGCTATTCAAATACAATTTGTTAGATTCATGTAAACACTGTGTTTCCCAGAAAGAAAATTTGTCCAATTTGATAGTGGATAATATGATTTATGTTTATAAAATTTGCAGTTAAAGACATGGTTAAATGCCAACATACTACAATTATTTCACATGATGAAAATTTGTTTCAGAGAAAAACTAGTTGGAGGTAAATTAAAATTAATGACTGGGACCGTGTCATATTTTTTTAATAACTTCATCTAGTAAAGATATTAACTTTGGGAACCTACTCCAAAATATGTGCTATTAGGTGCAGTATCAAATATTAAGAAAAAGGAATCTCATACTGTCTTCCATTTGGTACAAAAGTTAAAACATAGTACATTTCAGCACTGATGTTCCTCTGCTGCAGTTTACTTCATTTGGGTCAATTTGTTCAAAGGTTTGATACTTAGGTATTCATAGGTACTTGAGAGTCATCTGCTTATATTCCATATTGGAAGCTATTAAAGTTTTACCTCTTTATTGCTAGCTGCCATCTAGCAGAGAAAGCATTAAAAGTGCAGCATTCTAACCTTCAGCAATGAAGAGAGCTGGAAAAACTCCTGCCCTCCCTATTCTGCTTTTTGCCATAGAATTACAGAATGGTTTGGGTTGAAAGGGGCTTTTAAAGATCATTTCATCCAACCCTTCTGTGAATAGAAGGGACACCATCAACTAGATTTGGTTATTCAAAGCTTGATCCAACCTGACCTGGAATGTTTTCAGAGATGGAACATCTACCACTTCTCTTAGCAACCTGCTCCATCATTGCCTCTCTCAACTGCTGTTGTTCACTCTATTGCTGTGTATGTTTTACTAATACAGCTTTTCAGGGATTGTGATATAAAGTGTAATTTAAATGATCCCTGCTTAAAAACAACAAAAAAAAATCTAATTATGTATTGAGATCAGCTAAGTGCATTGTTTAACAGTGTTCCAAAATAATATAGTTTTGTGAGAGGGAATATGGAGGAGGGTGAAGGTCTGAGTATGGCTGAGTAATAAGTTAGCTGAGACTTTATTATCTTCATGCAGGAAAAGACAATTCTTTATCCACATCACTTATTTTATACAGCTTTCACCCACCTCATGTGCAACACCTATTGGCTGGCAAGTAGTATTTCTTACTACATTTATTGGTCTTAGGGTGATTTGTGTGTATGGACTAAGATTCAGGTTGTTTACATTTCTCCTTCATGGGTTCTCATGGAACAGATCTTATTGTTTACACAGATACATTTATTTTTCAAGAATAGGTTGTTGTGTTAATGAACCTTTCATACCAAGATTGGTTTTTTGCATGGGAACTTGCAAATTGCAAATTCAACTGTGGAATAAAACTTAATAATACTGAAACTTAACAGACACGAAATCTACAAAATTAACTTGATAGAACTTAACAGAAGGTAACAGAGCATTCCATTATTGGACCTTAAATAAATATAACTGCAAATTACTACCTTTAAAAGTTGTAGATACGACAAGAGATAGCTTATTCTACTGTTATTAACACAAAAAGAAAATGAAAAAGTGAGCAATCCGTAAAAGAAATAACAGCATGATGGTGTACTGGAGGGATTAAAAGTCACAACAAGCATATTAAACTTATAAGTAATTTAGTTATGAGAAAAACCCATGGTTAGTGGAAATTTCATGGAAACAGAAATTTAGTAAGACTTTTTAGAGTGCAGTGTTACTGAAAAACATACAATAACTTGTAATTTGGCAGACTGCTGAACAACTGAGTAGCTTCTCAAGACTGTATTTTATGTAATTTCATTTGGCAAATTCGTTAACACTCTTGTTAACGAAATCAGACTATGTTGAAATCTTTGACAGGTAACAAGGTACTGCATTTACTGCTTTCTATCTCTTCAGCAACCGTAAAACTGTAAAAAGTTAAAATTCAGTCAGGAAACAAATTTAACTTTTAAAAACCCTGTATCAACACGTTTTCAAGGCTTCATCAAACAGGAGATCAGGAACGGCTCCGCCCTGGAGCGGGGCTGTGCTGCCCGCAGGGAAAGCGCGCCGGGATTTGCTTGGCCCGGCCCGCCCGGGCCGCGGCACCTCCGTGGTGGAGAAGAGGGAGGGTTAAAAAAGCAACACAAAAACCCCTCTGAAAACCGCGCGTAGCAAAAGGGGGAAAGACGCCGAAAACAAACACAGAAAAGGTTAAAAAGGCCCAAAGCACTTGTGGGTCCCGGCCCGGAGCCCGCGGAGCCCCGCGGGGCTGTTGAAAATCCCGCGCAGAGCCCGGGAGGGAATCAGGGAACGGCATTGGAGCCTTCAGCTCCGGGGAGGAGCTGCGAGCAGGAAACGCGCTCCGGCTCCTGCCGGCTGCAGGGCTCGGGCGTTCCGTATGGAGCTGCGGACCGGCCGGGGCTCGGGGGTTCCTGGAGGGTAAAACTCACCCGCGGAGCCCTTCCCGGGAGCGGGAGCCGGCACCCCGCGCCGCCCGGACCCCGCGTCCCGCCGGGACCGCTGTACAGAGGCGCCCGCACACAGAGCCCGGCCCCTGCCTGCTGGTGCGGCCGGCGTCTTCGCATGGCTTAGGCTGAAAGCAGTGCTGAAGTGGCTATAACATTTTTAACAGTCTTTTCAACGTGAAAAACGGAATTAGAAGGTAGCTTTTCCATCGTTCGTGGGTAGAGGGAACAGACACGGACCCGCAGACACAGGAGATACTGACCGAGCGGTCTCTGCAGCCCGCGGGGGGGGGTGGAGGGAGGGGGGGGGCGGTTGCCGAAGCAGCTGCGGTCCCTTCAGCAGATTGAAAATTTTTAAACGAATTTCTAATAAAATATCGTGTAGGTAACGATTCTGTGGCTACCATATTCTCCCCTTTTGGGCGCTGCCCACAAAAACTGCCCCAGCTCGCCCCACCTTTCGATAGAAAAGGCGTTTTCTACTCTCACGTTTTCTATGCCATAGTAAGAAAGTCAGCAATTTCCTTTTAACCTGTTTTATCCCGTTTGCGCAATGTAAGTGGCCACACACGTATTATCGCTTTTTCCTCAGCTGAAACTCGTGATCTAGGATTTCCAGTATTTTACCCCTTTTTTAACCTCTCAGTCTGGACGTTACCCCGCGGCCCCACGTGCGGACTTTCGGGCGGCGCGAAACTTCCACAGCGTATTTTTCACTCTTTTTGGCCATTGTCTCCTCGACTCCAGGCCGTGCTCTCCCACGATTCGAGATCGTATCTCCCACATCTCCTGTTCCTGACCATACACTGACCACGGTTTTTGAGACCGCAGTTTCCCACGTCTCAATGGACACAAGGCATTCTTCGATCCGTGCTCATTCCCCCCGGCGGCGCCTTCTCGGGAGCTGTGTTTGTTTCTGTGTTTGTTTCTCTGTGTGTTTGTTTCTGTAGCCGGAGCCTTTCCCTACTTTGTGTATTCGCTGCTTGAATTCCTTCTGCAGGCTGTTTGTTCGTGACTTTGTGTATTCCCTCTCTCGACTCCCGTCCCGGCTTGGCCCACGCCCTTTTTCGCGGCAGGCTTGGCCATCGCCTCCCGCGATCGCGTCGGGTTATCAGATATTGTAATAAGTTAGCCGAGACCCCATTATCGTCATGCAGGAAAAGCCAATTCTTATTTTATCATCACTTATTTTATACAGCTTTCACACACCTCGTGTGCTGGTAGTTGATAGTGTTGGCTGGTAGTTCTCTTACTACTTCATTTATTGGTCAGAAGGTTATTTGTAGGTGCTAAGATTCAGGTTGTTTACATTTGTCCTTTATGAGTTCTCATGGAACGGCTCTTATTGTTTACACAGATGCACTTTTAAACCCAAGAACATGTCGTTGTGTTAATGAACCTTTCATACGAAGATTTTTTCGCATGGGAATTTGCAACTTGCTCAACTACATTTAGAAGAGATGACAGGCTAGCTATTAATTTAATAGACCAGGCCTGATGTTATGAGGCCTTTTGTTATAGTTCTTGTATCTGTCACAACACGTACAGAAGGTAAGCTTTTTTCCTTTGTTTAAATAAAATTTCCTACATTTCAATTTATGCCTCTCATCCTTTCATGTGGACATCACTGTGAAGAGTCTGGATCTGGCTCCTGTACTCTCTGATTCTATTGGGCATGTTTACACATTGATAAGATACCCCTGAACCTTCTCTTCTTTGGGCTAACCAGTCCTTGGTCTCAGCCTCTCCTTTTATCAGAGATTCTCCATTGCCTTAATACACTTCACATATTATGTAAGAGAAATATTTTAAAATGGTATTTCATACATATTTACTTCTTTGGCAAATATGAAGCTGTCATAATTTGTAGTAGGAAGTATTTATACTTTATAGCTGAGAGTAGTTTTTCCTTTGTTCTTTAGCATGTTTACGCAAATTCTGGCATAGCTATTTCCGGAATAATTTTTATTGTTTTATAACTCATGCCTCTGAACCTACTTAGGACCTTTTCTTTCTCTCTTTTACCACAAAAGTGCATTTCCTAGTCCTCTGTTAAGCAAGTGGAGTTTCTCCTAGAAAGGTAAAGTCATACTTGCTTATTTTTCTGTTTTCTTCATGCACTGCAGGAAAAACAGTGGAAGAAAAGCAACAGGCAAATATCTTTTCCTCTTAGAGCTCAAGCTTGTACCTGAAGCAATAGGTCTAGTCGTCCTCAAAGACTTGGTCATTACTTGTTGAACTCATTATTTTTTTAAGGCTGGTTTATTTTCATAGAAAAATGAGTCCCAGTTGCACAAGCACATTTGCCACTCACATGTTGCAAAACTGTGTATCCATATAAGAGTACATATTTTCCTATTCCAGCCTCCACTATATCTCATTTCTTTTTCTTTTAGGTCCCTAAAATGATCCCTGCTATTTAATCTAAACTCAGCTCCTAGCTATCACTAAGCAATGACTTATTTTTTAAGCACAAGGTTCTATAAAAAAGTGATGTCCAGTAAATATGAAATTCTCCTAATTTTCACTGCATTGAAACAGTTTCTTGATTTAAATCTTACCTGAAAATCTTGGCTCTGCAGCTTTTGTTTAATTCTGAGTATGGTGCACTGTGATAACGTGTAGGGTTGATGATATAAAAATAACTAATTGTGTTCTATTTTTGACTGAAATTCATCCCATAATTTAGCTTGCAGCACTGAGATGCAAAGGTAGGTAAATTTGTGTGTGTTTTTCTTCTTTTGGTCTGTTCAAGGCAGAACCACAAATCTATTTAAACATAGATTTAGTCTTATTTATGTTTGAAAATCAATGTTGTTTTTTCAAATGACAAAAAGAAAAAGGAGGAGTTTTTTACATTTTTATTGCATTTGATGCAGAGGTTCCTTGACTATTGTGTTGAAAATGTTAAGGATCAGTATTTTGCATAATGTGCTAAATATATATATTGCAAAATATTCTCAATATCCTAGGAAGAGATCATGATCCTTGTGGGACCTTATCTATGTAAGGAAGGAGTAATGGAGAACCTAAGCTTTCTGGGGATTTTACCCCATCACTGTGATAATAAACATTAGGTTCAAATACTATCCTTTTAAAATGTAAGAACTATCTTGGCTAATGTAATTTGAATATAAGTTTGGTGGCAGGACAAGGGCTTTTAGTCCCTTCAGCAATATATGAACGAATGTACATTTTATGTATATGTTTATATGTTTATGTGTTTATATGTTTATATGAACATATGTACATTTTAGACGAAATTCTGGTACATGAATCTGGAGATTACATTTGAATTGAGCTCCATTTGCATATCTTCCACACTGATCATGACAATGAATTGCACCTTCAAACATCACCCTAACTGTTTGTCAAATTCTTATCAGCCTATAAAACGCCTGTCAACTTTATAATCAGGTCACATCTTCCAAAGTAACCGTTTTGCAGAATTGTAACTTTCCTTTTCAATACTGATATTTCTTCCGAATTCATCTGAAAATTTAAACTTTTAAAATGCATAAAATTAAATTTTCATTTTACAAAAGATATTACCTTGACCCTGGCAGATTTTGACCAATTCACACTGCTCAGTATTGCAAAATTACTGAAGTAGCAGTTTACATCAATGAATACATTGGTGTTGTCATGTTCAATTATGCATGTAACCACTGTGATACACAGTCTTCTATGTATGAAACCCACATTTCAAGGAGATACATCTTGAGCTGCCAATGAACAAATAACACATAGAAAAAATTTCCTAGATGTAATCTTTCATCTTCCAGATAACATTCAGATGAGATTTTTGTGCCCATGGTTACCAAGTCATTGTTCAGAGATTCATTTTGAGCATTGTAAATAATGTTACTTTTTAACCTTATCCTTCTGACCAATTTCCTTGGCCAGATTTCAGTGACAGAACACATATGGTTGGTTACAAGCAAGGCATGAAACCCAGTGCTTAGTTTGATCTCATATCTAGGAAATTATCTGCTTGATGTAGAACTTCACAACCAGGACTGTGCTTGTGCTCATGTAACTACTAGTGGCTGATAGTGAAAATCAGTTCAATTTCAGTTTAATGTAATATATTTATATGTGTTATATTCCCCAGAAGAGGACTTTTCATATATTTAGTCCACTATTATTATCTGGGCATGTAACATTCTTCAACAGTGCTCAAAATACAGAGGAAATTTTACTGGCAGTGTAGCATTTTTCCATTTTTGTTTTTAATGAAAAGCATGGCAATTTTGAATCTACCTTTATGTGATTTAGAATTAATGGAAACTTATTTTTTATTTTTGGCACCATCTCCATCTTTTTTTTAAAGCTAGAAATAAAAGCAGTATGTCAGTACACAGACAGGCACAAATATGTACTTGTATATGATAAATAAAATCAATCCCTCTATTCCCACAATCTCACTTTATTTTTTCTCTCTTACAAAATTTGCATAGTGCTAACAACAAAAAGAAGAAAAACAAGATGTAATTTTTAAAACTGGAGATGGTTGTAATTTTCCACACCAAATATTATATTAGAAAGGAAGTACTTGATCAGACCCTTACAGCTCATCCTATTTGCCAACATTTCACACAGAAGTGCTAACAGCCATGGAGGGTCAACTCCTTGCTGAAAGCTGCACACAATTTTTCTGGTTTATTTTCATGGAAAGACTATTCCATGAACTTGAAAGTGGCTGAGCAGAAGGCTTTCTAGAATATTAAGTTGTTCAGTAAACATGAAACAAAAGATTACTTTTTTATTAAATACTTTTTTTTTGTTTTTGCAAACAACCCAGGTGTGTAATAAACCATCAGGTGGTATTTAACATGACCCTTGTTAATAATATAACCATTGGTTTAATATAACCATTCTGTTACATTTATATCTATTAAAATCACTTTTGGGAGAAGAAGGGATGTTCAATGTTGTCTTTGATGCTCATGCTATGTCAAATGTTCTTACACTTGTGAACCACCATGCCCCCTTTAAAATTGTTACTTGTTCCAACTATTATATTTCCTTATTATTGTTAACTGTAATACTGTTATTACTACTGAAATATTTCCCCTTATAAGTTAGTTAAATGGATTAGAAAGTAACATTCATTTTTCATTGCAACACCCATCTAATTATTCTTAATATGATTTTTAATGTATAATGTCACTTACTGCAGAGTCATTTTTAATATGAGCTATAATTATTGTAAGGATAAATTAATTCCTAAATGAGTATTATTTAAAACTACTATGTGATAGTAACTCATATATTACAAACATATCATATTTTGGTACAAAAAAAAATAGTGGTTTAAATAAATATTTCATAATTCTGTTTAACACAACATTTAACATTGGTCAGAATGAATACTTAAAGATGTTCTTTGTTTCATTACAATATGGAACATAAATTCAAGATACTAGATTATGTATAATGTAATGTGATTAAATCTGCTTCTGCTTTTTATTTTAGATGTTCTTGCCTCATTTCTTGTTGATATTTTAATGGAATTTCCATACTACAAATATGCAAAAGTATCTCAAATCCAACTTTCCAGTTCAGGAAACACACAGATATTTATTTAAATCGCCCCTAGTTATAAATGTTCAGACTGGGGAGCAGGGTGAACATGTATAATTATTTTCTTAGAAATGTCATAAAACTCAATGATGTATAATGAAATAGCGCAGCAATAAATACTTAAATATCACTTAATTCCATCATAAACTCTGATATGACAGAAATAATGATGAATGGTATTATCAGATGAAGAATATTCTTTATAATAGAAATTTTTTATTTTCAGGACAGGTCAAATTTATGGTATCCAATATGGCATGTTTCTTTAAGGCATATATATGGATGGGTTCATATTCATCAACATTTAGAATTTGAAAGATCCTGATAATTATCCTAAATTACTTTAGGATTGTATTTTACTCTGGTGTAAACTTAAATGCATTATTGATAAATGGATATATACACATTAGAAGAAAACTTCCGGTAATTTATTTTAAATTGTGTTCTTATTCAACACCAAACAAATAAAAACAATACAAGGCCTCAAAACTCTCCCTGCACTTAAATATTTGTATTTTTGTTAAAATTTCCATTGAAAATACTGAATCATGCAATATTGCCAAAAGAGTATGACTCTTTCTCATAAAATATAATAAAAGCTAGCAAGAGAAAAGAGCTTTAGGCCAGGGAAAACTAATAGTTTTTAAAATTGTACAAGCAATTTTGATTTAGTTAATGTTAATCTTTCCTGTTAAATATTTTTTCTTGCATATTTTGATCATACTGTGTAATCACAACTAAAAATTATCATCAGTTATTAGAGAGTTTATAACAAATTATATTATATAGAATTTTACCCATGCATTTCTCTGCGTGGAGTCTTCTATGTATCCCTGCTGTCTTTGGGATGAGTAGAAGAACTGACCTTTTGAGATATTTGTCAGGTTTTTATTCCTATGAATTTGTGTGAAACAAATAAAAACCTCTCTTTTCCTTGTTACACATTCTGTCGGGACTTTCAGAATCGAAGTATGCATTAGCTGAAGTGAAAACTATCATGAGGGATGCTCTTAACAGCCTTTTCTCAAATCCTGATGCAGTACTCATGTACAACATGACAATTACAGTGAAAAAGTGTCTGCTACATTTGCTATGCAAAGGGAACTGCAGAACTGTCACTGCACATGCATACTAAGATGCATAATAAAAAGATTCCCATGAGACTGTTATAAAATTATAAATTGGTATAATTTATCAGAGTTCATCTGCAATATGGAGATGCCAACAGATGCAGAATTGAAACTGCCAGCATTAGCACAATATCTGTATTTTCATTCCTGACCCTCTCACACCTTTCAGCATCAAATAAATGCATGAAATCTAAAACTCTCAATCTGTGTATTGGAAAGTGCATGTTTTTGAATCCTTAATTAAAATTCAACTTTACTTCAGAAAGGCTTAAGATGTGATTATCCTGAAATGTCATGGAAATTGGTCCCACTTAAGAATTGTGAGAAATGACATGTAGTTAGCAATTATAACAGCAGCATGATTTTCTAAATAATTGGAAGTCTGAAGTTGAACTGACAATAGCTAACCACCAAGAATGCACTAGTGAAAGTGAGGAAAGTGGTAAGATTCATATGACCAATTTTCAGTACAGAATCAGATAACCTGAAATGCTTATTTCCAGGTTAAAAGGAATAAAAGTAATACTCCAAAAAAGCATTGTTTTAAAATTAAAACTCACTACAGGCAGTATAATGCACCTTTATTAAGCTTGCCAGCCATATAAAGTTTTCCTATTCTATACACAGTTTTTATATCATAAAGAAATTTTCAGTTCATTGAATAGTCATATTATCTTTTGAATTTGAAGACCTTATATCACATACCTTTTCCCACTCATTGAATTAAAAAAATGAATTCTTTTACTGCCACTAAAACCATGTTAGCTTCAACCACTGAGTCTCAGTTAATTCTTGCCAAAACTGAAGATGATAAAGAGTCATCTCTTACTGGTTCAGTAATGTGAATAATAAAATTTAAAAAGTCTTGCCACAACTTTTATAATTTATGTATCTTTTTAAGAGAAGTTATTTTGGTCCAGACAAATTCTGCAATTAGTATATTTTTTTTTTTTTTTTGTGAATTTTTTCATATCTTTAATGCTTTTTCCTCCTTAAACACTTTTATACTGCTTTTTGATTTTTTAATTTTAGTAATCAACTTCCACTGTTAGTAATTAGCCTACCAGGTTTCAAATATCCATATAATACCCTCTTTCACATATGAAGTTCTTTTCCTTCTATTTATTGACCTTCCCAGATCTCTCTTTGGACTTTGTAAACTTTGCAATTATTTCTTTTTGACTATATTCAACTATCTATGTTCAACTCTTCCATGAACAGTTTATGGAAGATATTGTGTTATTATTAAATATTCCTCCCTCATGATGATTTATCTATTGCAACATGTCTTGTGACTTTCTTTTTCCCCTTTTCTTTGTGTGTTGGAAGTAGGGCAGGCAATTGCATTGTGAGTGCAAATTTGTTCCCTTCAATTTTCAGGATCTTTGCAGTCATGGTAACCTGAAGTTGGATTTTCTCTAAAATGGACTCCATCCAGTCACTGCATTATATTTCTGAACACATATCTATGGCTGAAGGTCTTGTGTCATGCTACCAACACAAAGAACGACACAGACACAGCACAAATGTCCAAGCAGGAAAAAACTCCAATTTCATTTTTCACTGCAGTCTTTATATAGTTTTGAAAATGAGACCAGCTTGGATGACGGGGTTTAACCTCTTCAACCACACTGGTCAAAGCCACAGTCCATCAATGTCTCCTCCTACCAGGAGGAAATGTCAACATGAGAAAGTCGTTATCATAACAATAGAATTGTTTATGAAAGTCAATGAGGACTCTGAGAATCTGACTCCAAGCATGTAAACATTTCAGAAGGCTAAGAAGAATTGTAGAAGAACAGGGAGACAGTCTTGAAAATGTAATGTTATCTTCACAGTCATCTATCTATGATCACAGTTTATTCAGCCCCTCCAGATACATTTTTTGTTTTGCTTTTTTATCTAAAAAAGAATATAAGAAAAGCAACACTTGAAAACCTTTACTATTACAGTTCCTTGGCCTGAGTTTGGCATATTCTTAATACTTTAGGAGGAATCTCTCAAATCTATCATGATGGATGAATAGCAGATTCCACTATGTTCACCTTTGGCTCTTATTAAGCCTCAAATAAACTCCTGCTGCTCTTTCCTCTTTCATCTAACTTGGTCTCATTTTTCATGTTTCTCCAGATGTAGCTGTCTCACATCATCCTTTTCTATACCTTTGCATTACTAGCTGTTATTTTCTTCCTCTACTTATTATTTTTCTTTTTATATTTTACTTGCAAACTCATCATTTGTACTACATGTTTTATATCCAGCATCTGATCTTTTTCTGAGCATTCTTCTCCTCCTTTTCTGTGTTCTTGGAGACATTTCCATAAGCTTCTCAAATATGAACTCCTTCCATTTACACAACAGCTCAGTAGCCACGAGGTCCTGACCAAGTTACTCTGTGGTGTTTCACTGGGGTATCATTCAAGATTATCGTTCAAGAGAAAAGGTAACCTCTTTTGTCACCATTGGTGTCTCCTTCAGACTTCAGACTTACTGTAGCTCTGCATCATTATCAATATATTTTCCTTAGTTTCAACTCTAAAAGAAAAGAAAAAGTCTAGATTTTTCTCTCAGATACCACAGGATACAGAATGTAAGATATGAGAAGAGAAATGACAAGAAGAAAAAAGTTGCTGAGACAAGCAAGGTGTGGCAATGCAGAATTTGTTTTATAGGTTTTAGATATGAGTTTAGGATTTTTTATTGTAACTTTAGTGTAGTTTTAGTTACCCTGTTTGAGGCCTCCTACCTTGGAATTTGTTACTATCATAGTTTGA
>VZUI01035262.1:0-16918 GCA_013401135.1 Cettia cetti | reverse complement strand
GTGGAGTTGAAGAGGTTGAACCTCAGTCTTCCAATCTGGTCTCCTTTTTAGAAATCTATATAAGCTGTAAAAAAAATTAAACTTTCTCTTTTCCCGCTTCGACTCCGTGGTGATCACTGCATCTCCCTCAGGACAGCACTGCGTTACAGAACACATCCAAGCTTTTGGGGGGAATTTTGTCTCCTCTTTTGACACTTGCCCCTGCTCCTCTTTCCTACAGGTTGCTGCAAAAGCAGAGCTTGGGCAGGCAGCATCTCCTGGGGTGAGGGAAGCATCCAGCTGAGGGATGGAGAGCAGGAAGCTTCCAAATCCATCCCAACCCTTCCCACTGCGCTCTCCTGGAGCTCCTGGCAGGATGTGCAGAGCACTCAGGCACACTCAGAGTGCAGGCAGGGAGGGAAGGAAGCTCCAAAGGTCACCCAGTCCATTCCCCAGCCCAAGGCAGATCCAGGAACATCTGCCCAGCTGGCACACAGCTGGCACACAGCTGGCAGAGGTGGAGCTGAGCCCTGGGCAAAGCCTCCCTGGATGCTTTAGTGCACATTCAGTGATCCCTGGCTGAGCAAAAAGGAGATCCAGGCATCCCCTTCCAAATGTTCACTGCCAGCAAACCCTGCCCCTGCACAGGGAACCTTAAATCCAACTTCAACCCAACTCCTGCCTTATTTATGCATTTTCCTGTTCATGGAACAGTCCCTAAACCAGTCCCACAAAAACATTTACCAAAAAACTCCAATTAATTGGCCAACACTGCCTTGGCATGGTTGCTTTGGGTGTCGTGGTTGTTTTGTTTGATGGTTTTTGGTTTTTTTAAAATTTAAACAAGATTGTATTTCCTTACAGACAAAGCAGCCAGGGTTTAAGAGTTCAGTGGTTTGCCCACCTCCCACTGCTCCTGGAGTTCTAATTCAAACCCCATTTTCACGCAGAATTTGGTGCTATCAGAGCAAATTCTTATTTTCTCCAGTTCATTTGTTCACGCTGAAGCAGATGAACATTAGTTAAAAGCTCGCTCCCAGCTCCAATTCCAACCTCCTGGCTCATAACACAAGATTTCGAGAGCAGCTTCTTGCATCCATGAGAAACTGCTCCAACCTGGCTGCCACGTTCTGAAAGATCTGACAGGAATTCCAAAAAAAGAGGGGAAGGAGTACTTTTAATCCTGGCCACTGCAGCTCTCTGCTCATCCTCACACACTGGCACAGCTCGGGGATAGGGAGATTTCCTGCCATTTTCCCCATTTTTTCCCTGGCAGAGCAGGTCACACCCTGAGCTGAAGGATTTATCCCACCATCCTGCTCAGTGCAGCATCTACACCTGCTAAGAATTCCCTAAAGGAGCCTGGAAACAGATCCCACCCCTCTTACCACCCAAACATTCTGTACAATTTGGCACCCACTCCTTCTTCTCCAATGGACCCGAAATTGGAGCCCTGGGGTGTGGCTGTAATTATTCCCCCCTGTTAATGAGGTATTTTGCACGTTAGCAGGCCCTGGCAAACTGGGGCTCTCCTTCCCCATTTGTGCACTCCTGAATTAATCTTACCAGGAAGCCCAACATTCCCACAGCATTTATTCCTCACTTCCTTTCATTTGTATAAATATGTTGCTCTGCCATGTTCTCTAATTGCTTAACATCTGCTGGAAGGAAGAGAAAATAAACACATTATGGCAAGAACAAACTGTGATACCCTTTACAAATCAGAGTGGACTGAGAATTCCAGGAACACCACGAAGTGGAAATCACACACCCATGGAGTGAGGAGAGTTTGGGATCAAGATTCCTGCACTGAGACCAAGCAGTTCATTTCTGGTTCAAGTGTGGAGTTGGAATTTGATGTGTGGATCCCTTCCAAGCCAAGATTTTCCACGATTCCAACCTCCTGACAGTGCTGTTTGCCCAAACCCTGGGACAAGTGAGCCCAGCAAAGGCTGACAGAGCCATTTTCTCCTCAGCCACTGCTCTCAGCATCCTCAGCACTTACTCAGCTCTTTCAACAGCAGCTCCTCAGCTGCCTGTGCCAGCACCCATTTAATAAATGAACATTTCAGGGGTCAGGCCAATGGATTCATGGGGAGCCCCTTCAGCTGGTGGGTGGCACTTCTATAACCCCACAAAAACTGGGGGCAAACAGGAGCTACAGAGCCCTGAGCTTTTCCTACAGTGGGAGAACACATCTGAACCTCAAGTCTGAGGTAGTTTTTGTGGAATTTACTGAAAAAACTGACAGAGAAATGGCTCAGACCAGTACAAAACACCAGAAAACTGGGCTAGAAGCTTCTGCTGGAGCAACAGAATAGTTAAAGAGTCTTAATTTCATTTCTCCAGCTCAAGAAATCCTTCCCCTCTCTCTTCTCTGCTCCAGCCTGCACTTATCACCTGTTTAAAAGGAGAAAACAAAGCCTAATTTTAGCTAAAATCTGAAGTCACGGGGTGTAACATGAAGCTGCTGTACATCACCTGTACAGCTCAATGTCACCGTGACAGAGCTGACAGTGCACTTGGATTTTATTGTGTGATTTCATGAATGACTATTAACCACTGCACTGAGCCCTGTAAATAGCAGCTCATTTCTGAGAGCTTTTTTTTTTTTAAATGACTCCTTGCTGCCGCTGCCATTCCTTGCCTTGCTCTCTAAAGATGCCACTTATCAGCTGGGGATTAAATTGTGTGCAAATGAAGAGTTTATTGACTTTAGTATTTTCCCCTCCATATTTTGTAAGCTGAAGCCCAACCATTCACCCAGAAAGAAGCATCTTGTAAAAAAGGGGGAGGAAAGAGATCAATTGCAAGAGATCTTTCATCCAAAATACAGCTCGTGGAGCCTGATACTCCTGGACAAAGGCAGGAGGGCAATGAGGACAAAATAAGGATAAAAATAATATAAATCAACTCATGTGGTGGCAGTTTTGGATTCTGCACCTCCCTATATCCCTTTTTGTCCCCTTCAGAGGATTCTCCTTCTCACAGACCCCACTGACAGGGCCAGAAAACAGCAGCGATATTCACTATAAACAGAATTATTGTATCCATAAATAAGGCTCCAACCACCAGGAACACGAGCAGATAACACCAAACACAGAAACACGAGGAGATAATAGTGCAGATGCCAAGATAGGAGCATCCTTAATTGTCTGGATCTGGCAGGGAGAACAAACTCCTGTGCACTTGGGTTTTCCTCCAGTTAATGCTTTGTGTCTGTGCTGGGCAGCCCAGCTGAGGGTGTGGAGGCAGTTTTGCTATCAACTGCTTGGTTTTAATGAGCAAAAATTATTCTGCCTCAGCTCTGCAGGCACAGTTCCAGGGTAAAAGGCAGCCCAGCCTGGCTGGGAAATGGCTTTTTGTCAGGACAAGTTAATCCTGTCCAAGGAATCCGCGTTATCTCGGCACCTTCGGGGAGCTCATCCTTGGGATGCTCAAAAAGGGAGCTCAGACTCTGGAGCACAGAGGTGGGGAAAGCTGAGTTAACCTGAGCCAGCCCAGCCCTTCCTGCAGCATTTCCAGCCTGGAAATCAAATGGGTGCACTGGAAAACCCCCTGGGGAACTGGGATTGTGGGACAGCACTGCCCAGCTCTGGATATCTGCACCAAGTGGGTGAAGCTGAGTTAACCTGAGCCAGCCCAGCCCCTCCTGAAGCATTTCCAGGCTGAAAATCAAATGGGTGCACTGGAAAACCACCTGGAACTGGGATCTGTGGGACAGCACTGCCCAGCTCTGGATATCTGCACCAAGTGGGTGAAGCTGAGTTAACCTGAGCCAGCCCAGCCCTTCCTGCAGCATTTCCAGCCTGAAAATCAAATGGTTTCACTGGAAAACTCCCTGGGGAACTGGGATCTGTGGGATAGCCCTGTCCCAGCCCCACTGCCCATGCTGGGGCTGGCAGCACTGCCCAGCTCTGGGCAGCCTTTCCCTTGCCAAGGGACAATCCAATCCACACATGGGGCAATGGATGCACTCATCCCCTTCTGGAGCCTGCTCCCATCTGGAATTGTGTGCCCACCATCTATTCCCCAGAGAACATCATTGATAAGAACAAGGAATCCATGCAGAAAGAACTCCAATAATCCTTTTTTTCTTCTCTTATGCTCCTGGATTGGCCCAGGAGCAGCAGGTGATGCCTTCAGTTTTCTCTCCCCTGTGTTCCAGGCTCTGCTGCCCAGGGAGCAGCTCTGAGCTCACAGCCAGGGTCACTCAGCTCTGCACACAGCAGGGACACAAAACAAATCCTTCTCCTGCTGCACACCAAGGACAGCTGGGACAAGTTTCCAGCCCCAAAGCACAAACAAGGGGGGCTGGAGGGAGGAACAAGGATGGGACTGCATCACCTGGAGCTGGGATTGGACAATTCAACCCCAAGATGCAAATGGACCCAAACTGATCAAAGGGTGAGACCTGGGCACCGTTTGTCCATTTTGGGTCCATTCTGTGTCCATTTTGGGTCCTTTTTGTGTCCATTTTGGGTCCATTTTGGGACCATTTTGGGTCCATTTTGGGTCCCCCTCGGGTGCAGCCCTGGCCAGGCTCTTGTCCTGCCCAAGGTGTGCCCTAAAGGCTTTCAATAAATCTCTGCTTCATTCTCTGGCTCTGCCCAGTCTCTGCTCCAGCTCAGCCTCCCCAGGGCAGAGCAGCAGCAGGGCCATGCAGGGGGCAGCTGGGGGTTCCTGGGGTGCCTGAGGCCAGGCAGGGCTCTCATTTCTCTCTCTCTTTACCTTGGTACTGGGCACTGAAGCCCTTCTGCCTGTGGTTGCCATCGGAGGTGAAGTGGAGCCGCAGCCAATTTTTACTGCTGATCACAGGGGGAGGCAAATTCATCCCAGTGAACCTGCAAGAGAGCAAAGAGCACAGCCACGTCAGGGTGTGGGGGTGACACCCCAAACCTGCTTCTCCAACTCCCCCAGGAATTGGGAACCCCTCTGTGGGTACCACACACCCAAGGAGAGCCCCCTCCCCGCTCCAGGGGTGCTTCCAGCCTCCCATTCCTGCTGGGATTCCCATCTGACAGCTCCATGTCTGTATTTACACAAGTTTCCAATCCTTTTTCCCAAGGCAAGGAACATTCCTAGGCTTATTCAGCTCCTCTCTTCACGTTTGCTTAACCCCACTACAAAAAACCCTGATTATTTTAACTCAGGAAGGGAAGGGATGGCAGGAACCTCTTTATTTTTTATTTTATTTATGACCAATCCCAACCTGAGGATGATTCCGGCCAGCAGCTGAGGTGGGCAGCCCCAGAGCCCAGCAGCAGCCCTTCAGATCTGTTTAGATCTTTATTTCCTTTCAAAATATGATGTTATCTTCATTTAATTCCTGCTCACAATTCCTGGCTGAGTTTTGTCCCAAGTTGAGTTTTAGACTGGAACAACATTTCTCCCAAGTCTCAGCACTTGGACTGAGGTCCACAATTCACCAAAACTCTTGTGGAACCCTGTCCCTGTTAATGAAAGTTAATTACTTAAATCTCCAATTATCACTTATTTTAAAATTATTGGAATTTCAACAGCCATTATTGGCATTCCAACACCTTTTATTGCCATCCAACACCTTTTATTGCCATTCCAGCACCCATTTTTGCCATTCCAACTTCCATTTTTACCATTCCAGCACCCATTTTTGCCATTCCAGCACCCCCTGCTCTTTTTAACGAAGGCCAAAGGATCCTGGGGATCTCTTCCATCCGGAGGGTAGCTCAGATTTGGTTATTAAACATCTTTTAGGAGCAGATCTGGCAGCCCATGGAGCACCTGAAGAGTCCTTCAGTCACCCAGCTCATCCAGAGGTGACCTCAGCTCCTCCAAGTGGGAGCCAGGCCGGAATTGGCAGCGTTAATTAATGGCTGAGGGGCTGCCCTGTGCTCCAGGCTCGTTAATGAGCTCGCAGGGTGATTAGTGCATAACTAAAGCATCTCTGCCACCTACAGTACAATCCAAACCCTGGATTATCCCGTGCCTGGATCCTGCAGGGCTCTGAGAGGTTTGAAAACCGGGCTTGAAGGTTGTTCCCAAGCATTTCCCCATGGATTGTTCCCATCCCTGTTCCCCAGCCCTTGCAGGGGTGGTGCAGGAATGGATCCTCTGGGGCTTTTTGCCATCCCTGGGGAGCCCAAAGGCAGCTGAACCGACTGAACTGGGAACTCCTCAAACATCCCAGTTCCAACAAACAGATTTGGGGCTGACATCGAAGGTGGGATGCCTCACACCCATCCTGAGGAAGTTCCCCTGGCTGGTTGTTATGACAAACCCTTAAATTTAACACTCTCACCTCTCAAGGGCCATTTCATGGCTCATTCTGCAGCAGCAAACTCCTCATAAATAATCTTTAGCTATGCAGAGCCAAATTTCCCTTTCACAGAAGCTGCCTGAACGAGGCTCAGCTTCTCCTGCCCCCCCATCCCTGTTTTTTTTGGCTTTGATCATCCCTGAGGGGTGGACTGAGCAGCCTGGGAATCCACTGACACAGGAATCAGACTTATGGAATCATTAAGGTTGGACAAGACCTCCAGGACCACCAAATCCAAGCTCTCCTGAGCCTCCTCTTCTCCAGGCTGAGCCCCCCCAGCTGCTCCTGCCAGGACTGATTTTCCAGACTCATCCCACCACGAACTTCCAAGGATCCCAAATACCTGAACTGTTAAAATTCCCCCAATTAATGAACACTTGGAAAATCAATTGAAGACAGCAATGGATGGCACTTCCTGCTGCCAGGGAAAATTCCTGAAGGCAAAACCAGGACAAAGGACAAAAAAATCCATCACAGCCCCGGTGCTCTGCACCCACAGAAGATTTAGGGAGAATGAAAACCTTTCCCTGACTTTCCTGCATGGAAATTTTCCTCAGCTCCACGTGTCACTTGCTCAAGACATCGACAGCTTTTGGGAAGGAGATCAGCCAAGAAATCCCCATCAGCTCCTCGCTCCCAGCAGGCTCCCACAGGGCTCTGACCCCTCCAAAACTCCCTTTCCTCTCCTCTTTCTCACCTAAAATCCAGCAGGAGAGTTGCAGGGTGAAGGTTTCCACCCCCTAAAAGGCACAGCCCAGCCCCAGACTGGGTGGGGAAAGGGGTTAAAACGTTTTGGATGAGAACCACGAGGGCTGGAGCTCAGCATTTCATGGAGAGCTCTGCTCCCACCTGCAGCTTTTCACCAGGAGGAGCCGAAGGTTTGCAGTGATCATTAGGCAGCATTAATGCTTAATTGAGAATGGGATATTTAATTCCAGCTGCAGGGCCATGCAAATGTCCTGGCTGCAGGGGATGGAGCCCAGGGGAATGGTGAGGATGCTCAGCTGGGAGGAGAACCAGAAAAGCAGGGGATCATCCCAAATTTCCCAGCAGGGGCCTGGGGACAGGGCAGGCAGGTTTTTGTTTTATTTTGTGTTTTCCTTTGCTGTCACCCCCTGCCCCCAACCCCACCCTGTTCAGCCTGAGGGAAAAACTTCACCTCAAACAATTGATTTTATCCCAAATCCTTTCCAGCAGCTGGAATTTTATCCCTTTCCAGGATGGTTTTCCCTTGAGTGACACCAGAGCCTCCACATCAAACACAATTCCTTTATTCATAACAGAGAGGGGTTAATGCCATCAAAACTCCTCTTTTTTGAGAAAAAGCACCAAAGTGAGGCCTTCTCAACCCTTTTCTTTATTTCTTTCCTTGCTCTCTCACTTCCCACGGAATCCAGGCATTAAATATTTATCCCATCCCCTCCCCTGGCACAATTAGTATGGTTGTACATGGCTGGCACTGATTACTCTGCATTCACGTCCCATTATCTATTTACAATCCCAATTCCTGCTTTAATTTGTTTCCACGCGGAGAGGAAGAAAAGGAAGAGGAAAAAAAAATCAATAAAGTGTCACAAAGTGAGGCAGAAGCACGGGAGGAGCAGGAGGAGATGTTTGCACAGGGATTCTGAGCACCCTGAATTTTGGTTTTCATCAATTTGGCCATTAGTTCTTCTTAAATGGACCCAAAGACAATGAGAATTCCTGGTGTGGATGCTGCAAACCCAGTGCAGGAGTCAAGGGTCATGACTAAAGGCAGGAATTCCACCTGAAATCCTGTTATTTCAAGTGAAATATGTTTAGGTGATGGATTTAAACATGATTTTGAAGGTGCCCTGGTGCCCTGGTGCTGCCCAGAATCAGGGTGCAGCCAGCTTCAAATAAAAGCAAAGGACATCACTGGGAATGTTTTATCCTTCTTTCCCCCCTTGAACTGCTTTTGTTGATTTAATTTAACCTCTCTGTTCATTTAATCTCTGTTTTGACTCCCCCTTGGAGCTCTGCTGATAATCCCTACAATCAGCCAGGCTAGCTCCTGGCTCCTCCAACACAAATTCCAGGTGAATCTCCCCGAAATTTCATTTTCCTGGAGCTCAGATCCACCTTTTCCTGCCCTGACTGGGTTTAACCCAGAGTGAGAGCCACTGGAGTGGCTGGGGGGAGTCAGGGGGAGATCCCAGCAGCATTTCCAGGGATGGAGGAGCCCAGGGGAGATCCCAGCAGCATTTCCAGGGATGGAGGAGTCAAGGCTGGCAGTCAGCACAAAATCCAAGAGCAGAACACCCCAGGATCATCCCTGGCAGTGCCCCAGGCCAGGCTGGACAGGGCTGGGAGCAGCTGGGATAGTGGAGTGTGTCCCTGCCCATGGATGGGGTGGCACTGGATGGGATTTAAGGTCCTTCCCATCCCAAACCATTCTGGAACTCCACCATCCACAACGAGATTTGGCACTGTGGACGCTCAGTTTAACCAGAATTGTTGAGGGCACAGAACTGAGCCCAGCCCAAATTTCACTCTGAGCTCCACCCCAGCTCAGCCAGAGCCTCCTTTTGCCTCCCAGCCTTTATCCCACTGATATCCTGCCAACTCTGATTCATTTCCCTCTCACTGCAACTCAGGGACACCTCTCAGCAGCTCTTTATCTCCCTGTGTATTATTATTCACTTCACCTGTATTTTTAACTTTTCATCCAAACCTCTCCTCAAATTATCAGGAGAGCTGTACCATTAATTCTGAACATCTTATTTGAGCTTGTCTGCTCTCTTAAACAAAATATACTTAAGCACCTCTAGACCTCATTTCTCGGTCGCAGGAGACATCTCCTCACAATGGATGGACTTTTACAAGGAAAATGAATAATTAGATCCAGTTATTGTTCCTCCTTTATTGCTGCAGGCATGGGAGGAGCACTCCTGCATCTTAACTCTGCTCTCCAGAGCCTGCAAGTGCCTCAGGAAGTGCAGGGAGAGATCCCACATCACCCCACAGCTCAGCAAGCAGCAGGTTTGAGACATGGAAATCCTCTGATTCCAGGGAATTCTGTAAAAACAAAACCCTACAAGCAAAGAGAAGGAACTTCTGGGACCAGTCAGGGATTTCCCTTGCAGGGATGTGCCCCCTCCAGCCTCCCAGTGCCCTCCTTCACTGGGATGCTTTCAAGACTGGAATTCCCCACTGGAATGTTTGTAAGACCCATCTTAACCCCAAGGGCAGATTTAAACAAGTTTTTTTTGTGAGGAGAAGTTTCCTGTGACCGAGAAACGAGGTCTGGAGTGTATTTTGCTTAAGTACATTTTGTTTAAGAGAGCAGACAAGCTCGAATGAGACGCTCAGAACTAATGGCCCAATGCGAGCTCAGGCCTTGGAAGTGCCCAGGGAGGTTTGGGGCTCCCGTCCCTGGAGGTGCCCAGGGAAGGGCTGGAGGTGGCACTCCGGGCTGGGGACAGGGTGGGGATCTTGGCTGGTGACACAAGAATCGGTGACAGGTTGGACTGGGTGACCTTGGAGGGCTTTTGCAACCTCAATTATCCGGGAAGGAAGGCAGGTTCTTCTTCCTCCTCCTCCTCCTCCTCCTCCTGTGCCAGTGCTGCAGCCACGGGGACACCTTTGGGCTCCGTGCAAATGGGGACACAAAGGGCTCCTCCCAATTAAAGACATCTATTAATGAATCCCACTCGCTGCTAATTACCCCAATCAAAAGCAGCCAAGTGACAGAACCAAAGCGCTTCCCACACGCTCCCACCCTGAAACCAGCCTTGCTTCCAGTCACACCACAACGAGGTGACAAACGCGATTATATTTATTCCATTCACAGCAAACCAGCCCTAATTCGGCACAACACAACGCAACTGAGGCTCTCCAAAAGCTGCATTGCAAATCCCCCCCATCGAAACCTGCTACAGCTTTATTAGAATTCCCTCTGATGCCTGGATATCAGAGCTGCAGAGATTGTTTTCCCCGGGCAGGCAGAGGGAGATGTGCTGATAAGGATAAAAAAGCAGATAAATAACAACCAGCCCTCCGCGCAGGGCAGCCTCACTCCGGGCTTTGTCACCCTAACAATGCACTTAAATTCCATTAAACCTGGAGTTTTACCGACAAACGGGGCTGGGGAAGGCAGGGAGGGGATGTTTCAGCCACTGGAAGCTGCAGAGGGAGCCCAAGAAGCTGCAAGGGAAATTTTGGAGCTGCATCCTGGCGGTTTTCCAGCTCGCCGGGCACAGAAGTCGCTGCCTTTGGGGACCGGAGCACAATCAGGTCACCTCAGCTGCGCTCCCAGACAAGCAGGAGGCGCCGAGCTGATCCCGGCTGGCTCCAGGATGTCACATTCATAATGGAAGAGGCTCGCTGGAAGTGACAAACTCGGTGGAAGTGACCCCTGCTTGGTGGCAGCTCCAGCAGGGTGACAGCTGGCACGGGGACAGCCCTGCCCTGCTCCCAGCCTGTCCCTCTGCTCCTGGCACGCCTTCGTGTGACATTCCCGGGGTAAAAAAGGGACGTGGCCACACCTGCACCCGTCACCTACAGCTTTAGGAAAGAGGGGGAAAGGAAAATCACGTTGTAAAGGAGCTCCCCGATCCCTAAGGATGTCACCACACCGAGGATTTCAGCCACGAGTCACCTGTCACCTCAGGTGTCACCAAACCAGCCCAGGTGCCACCTCTGAACACGCCTCTCCTCGATTTTTTTTTTTTCATTTGTTTCTGTAGTTTCCACAAATCTCTTTTAGAGTTCAGCAATAAGAAAGAAAAAAAAGTCACAGATCCCCTCAGCAAACAAGGAAATGATGGCTGGAGGGCTGTAGAAACCAGGATTTATTTTTTTTTCCTTTGGATTGAGCACTCCAGTTTTTGAATAGGGATATAAAGGAAGAAGGTTGGCCTGAATTTTTCCTTCATGGAAGGAAGATGGATGAGGAGGGCTCCAGGACGTCCTCCAAACTCCTGCATATTCTCAAATTTTCATTCAGAAATAAGAAGCAGAACCCTTTCCATGGAGGCAAAAAGTTGTCTCCACCCCCTCTCAGTCCGCAGCACCTGGGAGAAGGTGTTTCCCCAGCCAGCCCAGGCTCTGAGGTCTCCAGAACCAGGATTCACTTTTCCACCACGAGCCCTTCACAAAAAGGCATCATTTAACTGGAAAATCAATGTGAAAACATCCCAGCAGCAGTGAAGGTGTCAGTGCCAGGAGCACAATGGCACAAAGAGCCACCACGGACAGAGCAGGAATGTGCCCATGGAATTGCACCCACACAATCCTGGCACACACAGGAATCCCCGCTGCACCTTCCCATCCAAAGTGCCACTGTCTCCAGTATAAAAGAATTAAAAATTAAAGCCCCCGAGGTGGCTGCAGGGCCAGTGGGAGGCAAAGAAATAATTCAATTCCTCTCCAAGGTCACCCAAGTAAACGAGGCCTAGCTGAAGATTCCCTGAGCTGAAATACCCAAATATCCGTGTCCTGGATGTTGTAACTCCAGACAAAGAGAGAGGGAGATCAAATATTGGGAAAGCTCTGAGAGGGAGCTACAAAAGGCAGGAAATCCAGCGTGAAGTCAAACACTGGAACAGATTCAAAAGGAGCAGAAGGGAGGAGGAAAAGCTGCAGATCAGGATTGTCTCACTCGGGGACCGTGTTTACCTTGTTAATTCCTGATCCCGCCCTGCTCCGAGCAGGGGGTTTGGGATTGGGATGGAAGAGAAGCTGGGCACCATTCCCAGAACAGCACCCTGGGAGCTGGGAGCCTCCCCCAGCAGGGATCAGAGGTCAGCACCCAATTCCCCAGTCCTCGTTTTTTGGGTTTAATTTTAGAGTTGGTTTGGTTTTCTGGGATTTTTTTTGGTTTGTTTGTTTTTATGGTTTTTTTTTTGGGGGGGGGGGGGGTTGTGTGTTGGGGTTTTTTTGGGGGTTGGGTTTTTGGGGTTTTTTTCAGGTCCTGCATTTACCCAGAGATTAAAGGCGAGCATTTTCAGGAGCTCCTCACTATTTACTGATGTCACCAAAGGGCAGCAGCACTTCCAGGCTGTCTCTGACCCCTCTCAACTCCAGGGAGCATCAGGCACGAAGGCTTCTCCCATCCCAGCTCCTCCTCCAACCCCTGCCTCAATCCTGCCCTTACAAAAATCCACTCTTCCCACAGAATCCCAGCATGGTTGGAAGGAGCTCAAGGATTATCCAGTCCCACCCTACACCTTCCCCCAGAGCAGAGTGCTCAGAGCTCCCTCCTTCCCCTCACAAGGGCAGCCTTGTTGCTGATTTACACTAAAAAAAATAAAAGACAGCAACAAAAGAGATTATCTGGGATCACCGAGAGGAATTTTTATGAGGGAACAAAGCCTGGGTAATGATGATGTTGAAGGAGCAGTAGTTTGCTCTGAATGGTCCCCCTGGTAATTCCTGCAGTGTCTCCAGAAGTTTAATACACGGGATTATTGCAGGAAAGCCTCTGAGAAGGAAGCAGATCCTTAACTTGCTTTGACATTGTCATTTTCCACCGCATTATTCCACGGGAGACCTGCAAAGCAATAAATCCTTCCTTTGCCAGGATGTGGGAGCCCTGTGAGAGGTGCCAGCCACCAGCTAAAGCAACAAATTGTTCAGCTAAATTCTCATTTCTGCCCCGAATTCCACCTTGTCCTCAATGACTCTTCAAGAAAAAAAAAACCAAGGAGTCACCTGCTTAAAGCCTACAGGAAGCTGTGAGATTTCATTCCCTGATAAACTCACGCTGGAGCTTTAATTTAACAGCAGCAGGGACAAGAAAGGTGCTTTTCAGTAACTTCCACTCAATGAAACCAGGAGAGAAATAAAACTTTGGTTTTCCCCTTTTACTCCTTTCCAAACTCATCCTTTCCAACCCAGCTTTGGCTGTTCCTGTGAAGAGGTGAAAAGGGGTTTGCAACATCCTATTTATTTAGGGAGCAACTGAATAACTCGAGCAGGAGAGCATAAAACAGGCCTGGCCTTATCATTTTGGGTGAATTCTTTAGAAAAAAATCCATTTTCAATGTGTTTGCTGTTGAGAGAATTCCTGGAATTCGCCATGAGTGAATAAATTGTTTTTTCTGAGGATCAAGTGGCACCTCCTCAGCAGCAGAGTGAGTCCATCCATTCCAGCACCCACTCAGCATCAACTCCTTCAGAGATTCCCTGGCTGAGAGCTCTTAGAAAAGGGAAAAAAACCTCAATTTAAATTCCACCTGCCCCTGTGCTCCCACCTTCAGCCAGCCCAGGTGGGTTTATCGAGTTCCCAGTGCTGTTTGTTTCCTCCTCAGACAAAGGATGCCTGATGCACTCTGGCCATTACAAAATGCTCATTAAAATCTCCACACTGTGCACAATTCCTATTTCATGCCCCAGACAGGGCACAGCCTGCCAAATCCCAAAAAAAACTTCCACCTGCCACTGGCAAAACACGGGAGGGAGGCAGAGAATCAGCCAAGGTCACACAGATGGATTGGAGCAAACTGTGGAGTCCAGAAAACCCCATCAATCTGAGGGGTTTCCAAAAAAAACCCCATCAATCTGAGGGGTTTCCAAAAAAAAAAAAAAAAACACAACATAAATCTGAGGGGGTTCCAGAAAAAACCCATCAATCTGAGGGGTTTCCAGAAAACCCCATCAATCTGAGGGGTTTCCAGGAAACCCCATCAATCTGAGGGGTTTTTCCATCAATCTGAGGGGTCTCCAGATAAACCCCATAAATCTGAGGGGTTTCCAGAAAAAAACCCATAAATTTGAAAGGTTTCCAGAAAAATCCCATAAATCTGAGGGGTTTTCAGAAAAACCCCATCAATCTGAGGGGTTTCCAGAAAACTCCATAAATCTGAGGGGTTCTTCCATCAATCTGAGGGGTCTCCAGATAAACCCCATCAATCTGAGGGGTCTCCAGATAAACCCCATCAATCTGAGGGGTTTCCAAAAAAACCCCCATCAATCTGAGGGGTTTCCAGAAAAAAACCCCATCAATCTGAGGGGTTTCCAGAAAAATCCCATAAATCTGAGGGGTTTCCAGAAAAACCCCATCAATCTGAGGGGTGATTTCATGTCCAGCATGCTGCACAAAGCCTCTGGAATTCTCTGCCCCACCCCAAGGCGGGAGGAGGGGCTGGGATTTGGTAATTCCGGCAGTTTGAGCTCTCTGCCTGCCATCAGTGGGGTTGTGGAGTCGGGCACAGGAGGAGCAGAGATTTCACTGGCACAAATCCCAGGGCAGGCTCTGCCAGCAGCAGCTGCTCCCTGTCTGGGAGAACCAGAGCTGTTCCTCTTCCCAAAATTTTACAGAAGCAGCAAAAAAAGACTCACAGAGCTGGGTGCTGCATTCCTGGCTGTCCCAGGAGCTGGGGACAAATCCACAATTGTTCTCCACAAAGGAGAACGTGGCTCTGTCTGCACCTCTCTGCTGGACAGACAGATACAGGCCACCAACAGAACCTTCTGGAAACTTCTGTCTGAGCACAACCAGTCACTGGTGACAGGCAGGACAAGCTGGGGCTGAAATTTCCACCAGCTGTTTCCACACTCCCATTCCTCATCTGATTTCTTATTTCTGCTCCTCATCTGCTGCTTCTTCCAGTGCAGTCCTGGGACACAGCACAGGCTGCCCCATCCCTGGGAGTGTCCCAGGCCAGCTTGGAAAGGATTTGGAGCAACCTGGGGTTGTGGAAGCTGTCCCTGCTCATGGCAGGAGGGGTGAATGAGAAGAATTTTAAGTTCCCTCCCAACCCAAACCACTCCAGGATTCTCTGATTCTGTGAAGGGTTGAGAGTTTCACAGAACACGTGTCAAGGTGGCCTCAACGTTGCCTTATGTCTGAATTAATTACATCATCCTTAATGAGAATTGAAAATTATTAACTCAGAACAGCCCCTGAGTGCCCCAGTGCAATCCCGGTGGGAAACCAGTGCCCCCAGGGATGTGGGGGGAAAGGGTTTGGATGGAGTGCCCAGACACGGTGCTGGCATGCTGCTGTGACTCCACAAGAGCAGCAAGAGCTCCTCCAGGGCTGGAAAATGTGGGATCAGCTGAGAATTCCAAATTCCTGCAGTGCCTGCAGCACCTTCTCCTGGCTGGGAGCACCTCAGGGACAGGAGGCAGCAGCAGCTGATGGCCACCACCTCCTCTGAGCATGGACCAGCACTCACAGCTCATGGAAATGTTCCTTTTGCTCAGCCAGCAGGGTCCAGATTTCCCTGGTCAGATTTCCCTGGATGACAGCACAGGGAAAAGGAGGTGATGCCACATTCCAGCAGGGATTCATTTATCCAGGAATCACCCCCAGCCACCCAGGAGCTGGAGCTGAGCTGTGCCCGTTCCCCCTGGGATAAGGGGATCAGGGTTGAGGAGCCTGGGAAGCTCCAGCTCTCCCAGGGCCTGCATTTCCCTGGACACACCCCCAGCCTCTCCAGGCTGAGATTTTCCCACATCCCAAACCCCTCACTGTCCATTTCCAGCCCTCCCAGACAGGAGCTCAAGGCACTCCTTTCCCCAGGTACCAACACAGACAAAACCAGCCAGCATTTACAGGCTTGGTTTCATTACAAGGGAAAATTTCTGTTCTTTTTCTAAAATCTACATCTCCAAGGATTTCATCTGTACTCCTGAAGGCAGCTGATGAGCACCCAAAAAATTCATTTTACAGGAGATCCCGCTCTGCCCTTGGAATTCCTTGGAACAAATCCAACCCTGATCCAAACCTGGTCTCTCTCCTCCAGTCAGTTTTTCTTTAACTCAAACAAAAACGGTTATGGACAACTGCAGGTGAAAATACTGCCGAGAGGGCAGCTATTAAAAAATGTTAAGATTTGGAGGACAATCAACACAAAAAATGGGGAAAAAAAAAATCCCAATTGTTCCAGTTTTCCATCAACCTGTGAGCACCATCCTGCACCTGTGGGTACACATCACCCTTCATTATGACAACTCTATCAAAGTGCACTCGAGTCATTTCAGATTTGCTGTGTCACAGTTAAATTATCAACAAGTACAGGCAGAAATGGATTTTTACAGCCAGGAGATTAAATTACACACCCTCCCCTTGCTGCCTCTCTCATGAAAATCCCCAGAACAAACAGCAGGTGCATTAGAACAGGAATCAAGGCGGTGTTTGGTCTGTTCTGTTGACAAATATTACCCAAATATCAACCCCAAACCACAGCAGGCAGCAGAGGGAGGTCACCTCCCTATCAAGGAGGGAGCAGGCAGCCAATTCCACCCCAGCACAGCTGCTGGCAGGAAATATTCCCGGGATCAGCCCTCCCTGAACCTTTGTTATCTCACCTGCCCAAATCTTATCTGGGGACTGGCAGCACTCCCACATTTGCATGCAGAATTTCAAGTTATTCCTCCCAAATCAGCTCCTTATCAGCTCCATCCTGCCCTGCCCTCTCCTTATCAGCTCCATCGTGCCCTGCCCTCCTCACAGGTGGCTCTGCCTGTCCTTTCTGTCCCTCCCTGCTCTTTGGATGCCACCAGGGCCGGGCTCCACCTGAGGAGAGGCTCAGGATGAAGCAGAGGGATGCTGGTGACGAGGCCCGAGTGCTGGCACGGCCACCAGGTGCTGATGGCACAGGGAGGGATCCCTTCCCTTCCCTTCCCTTCCCTTCCCTTCCCTTCCCTTCCCTTCCCTTCCCTTCCCTTCCC